>JBBYHK010116935.1:1517-25806 GCA_038382065.1 Adansonia grandidieri | reverse complement strand
GACCAGTATTGATTGATATAAGTTGATAAATCAGTATGGATTAGTACAAAAATCGAAACGGTATACTATTGATATAATTTTATTTTTATCGTAAAATCAGTACATATCAATTGATATACCGGCTACTATGCTTACATCACCTTAAAAAATCAAACTACTTACGTTATGTTGCCAAGTAATATGAAGACTGATATGATTCAAAAATTCAAAAAGCATGAGATAGTCAAAGAAATATGGATTCCTATACAAATAATTATTGATTAAAGTTTGTGTATCAAAATAAGAAAACTCACAATCAAATCTGAAACCTATAAAAAATATGTTAATCACAATACAAATAGCTTTTTAAGACATACATCAAACATGATTAGTAAACAAAAAGAGGTTAATCACGCTCCGACTAAGGAGCAATAACCGCAAGCTATGTCCTTACCCTATAATTGGGAGAGCATAGTGTAGGCCTAATATTTATTAGCATTGAACAATATAAGTAAGGTTCAAGCTACGTCCTTACCCTGTTATTTGGAGTGCATAATGTATGTTCTCGCCCTATAATTGGGAGTGCCCAATAGTTATGAGCATTAAATAATATAAATAAATTTGATGCAGCTCTCTGACCGAAAATTTTGTCAGTTCATTTAAAAAAAAAAATTTATGTCAAGTTTTGTCAAGAACATTTATCAATAACTAAATATTAAAATCATCCCTCATAATGACACCTGTAGATCCCTTTTTTTTTTTTTTTTACTTTATTAATAAAATAATGTGCATCAAAGTATTTATAAGTTGTAATGATTATCATTAATAATTATTAATAAAAAAATTAACAAAAATTAACTTTTAGAGATGACAATGTAAGTGGATTTGAATATAAATCATTTGATATTTATTATTTAAATATGCTTTAATTTTAGTTGAGAGTGTCAAATATTTTAATTTGTAATTCAAATCCATGTTATTTTTATGCATCTCATATCCATTTACATATTTAATTATAGTTTAATTTCATATTTTTATTTTTTTAAAAAATAATTTAATAAATTTGGATTTAAAAAATTAGGATTTCAACAAATATTTTTTTTGAATCAAATGTAGATTCAGATAGTATTGTGAGAAAAAATTAAAAAAAATTAAAAAACTAGTTAATATTTAAAAATATTTATTATTTATTAACATTATCATATAATAGTTATTAATAAGGTAAGAAAATAATATTTTCTTGCAAAACATTTATGAGAGAAAAAAAGTTATTATCTATTATTCTTATAATAAATAATTATTAATAAGGCAATAAAAAATGTGAAAAAATTTTGCAAGTATTTTTTTATTCTTTATAGAATAAAAAGGACATATTAGGAGTAATTGATCGGTTTGAACTCTCGCGAAAGTAAGTTCTGGTTGGTAAAAAAATCCACCCAAGATTTATCCTTTTATGAATTTTTCGTTTAATTTTAAGAAAAGTTATTTTATAATTTTATGTATTTTATTTAAAATTTATTCAATAATAATTTTTTATTTGTGTGAAAAATTTTATTTGAAATATTTAATATAAAAATAAATATTAAAATTTAAAAAAATTTTGAACAAATAATTATTATTTAATATAATTAAAATTATAGAAAAAAAATCAAAGTTTCTAGCGAAGAAGAGAAACCACTCTAGTAGTATATTATTTTACCTTTTGCATATATATTGAAACAAAACATTTCAAATTCATTATGAATCAGACCTGTTCAAATCTATCTTAATTCATTAATATTTAATTAATAAAAAATATCTATTTAATTAAAAATATAAAATTATTATTTAATTTTTTTAAAAAATAAAATAAACGTTTAAATTCACCGAACCGATCCAGGTTTATCCATATACAAATCTATTATCGACTTTCTCGAGGGCATTAACATTGAAATATTATTACACTTTAATTATAAATATATTTCTTTTTAGGGCAATTAATAAGGTTTTTTTGAATGAGTAGGAAGAACTAGACTTGCTCCAAGCAAGCCGCTGGGCCAACGAATCTGATTTGATTTGAATCTAATGTTGATATAAATTTTTTATTTAAATTGATTTAAATTATTATTTAATTAATAAAAGAAATTTACATTTAATTATAATATTATAAATATTAGATAAAATAATTTTTTAATATTTTAACAATAATTAAATTTTACAAATTAAATTTAAGTAAAATTTTTTTTAAATTATTGTCTGAACTATAAACGCCTCTAAAAAAAATACCTCACATTTTAATTTGAGATGCTTTATATAATGCAATCTATTTGTCGGGGCAAACTTGTCAATCTGATTTTTAATATTAAATTTTTAATACATCTTTATTTAGGGAATGAATTTCATAATTGATAGGTGGGTTTTACACATGATCAACCGTAATAATTAATATATTAAAAAATCTATACTCTTTATAATTTATAATTGAGTTGTACATTAAATTTATTGTTATAATTCGATTATAAAATTAAAAAATAATTAAATTATACTATATAAAATATAAATATAAATGTTAATGAAATTTTAGATTTTTTTAATTAATTCTTTTTAAATTTTTTCATACATTTAAAAATTCAACCACGTGATTGTTGGCTTTAATTAAAAATTTTCCTCAAAATTCTTTCATATTTTTTTGCTTAATTCTTTCCACATTATTTCTTCTCCTATGTAATAAATACATAATAGAAAAGTACATGAATTTTAGGGACTTAAGTACCAAACTCATCAAGACTTTCAAGTCCAATATTTTATAAATATACCTTTCTCAATAAATAGTCAAATTTATTTAGGGATAGCAAAATCTGAATCGTTTGATGGATTCTAAATCAATTCGCTCTGAGTGGAGAAGGTTTTTTTTTTTTTTTAATGGTGGAGGTAGGGTGAGGCCCAGCAAGTATTTTTGTTTAAAAGGTTGGTATAGAGCGATTATGGTTTTTTGCCTCGTAAAATGTAATTATTATTTTACCGTTAAATATTTAGTTTTTAAGAAAAATAATATGGCAATTATATCTCTTATAATGTATGTTTTATATTTTGTTGTTTTATGATTTATGTTTATACATGTTTCAAAAATATCTTTTCTCTCAAAATATATATTATATTATTTGAAAAAAAAATATAAATAAGCAAGAAATATCGGATAAAGCGAGCGAGTAGAGTGGTAATAAATATATCTAACATCTATAAAGGTGGCAATGGTGTTAAAAATTCAATATCCATAGTGGAGCAAAACGAATGGTGGAGTAGAGCAATTCACCATAAGGGTGAAAGCGGATTTAGGAATATCTGCACCCACCCCGCTCCATTGTCATCCTTATATATAGTTGTCCAATGTATTGTGAGAAAAGAACACCTCTTGCAAAGCATTATTTTCTATCTGGAGAAAACACGTTGGACTTTGAAGCTCAGATTCTTTCAAAAGAAATTATCAAACCATCTTCACTGGAAATTAATCAAAGAAAACCTTTCAAACTCTGTGTATTTGATCAGCCAACTCCTATTACTTATGTTTCAAAAATATTTTTCTATTCCTTGAGTGATACCAATTTCAATATCTTGACTCAACTAAAGACATCTCTTTTAGAAATCCTCAACACTTTATATTTTTTCTTTAGAAGAATTTTTGATGATAACATGTTCATCCATCATTTTGATGCAAGTGTTCCATTTTTATCGACTCAAATAGGTTATCGATTATTCGAATTTCTCAAGCGTCATGAACTTGAGTCCTTGAACACATTGCTTCTAAGCTGTCATTCTTTCAAGGAATCAAACAATCAGATTCCTCTCTTAGTTTGTCAAGTCACCATTTTTTATTGTGCGGGGGTAGCCTTAGGCCTCAATACATCTCTTAAAATAACTGATGGAAAAATAGGCATTATTTTGTGCAATGTTTGGAGTGGAATCTCTAGAGAATCCCACCATGTCATTGGTCCTGGTTTAGCTGATGCATCCTTTATCTTTCCACCAAGAAATCTAATGTCAAAAAATTACTTATCACTGATGGAAAACTTGTGTTTCACGAAAGCTACTTATATTACAAGGAGACTTGTATTTGATGCCAAAACAATAGCGAAACTGAAGGATATGGCTAAAAGGAAAGTTGAGGCTACATCGACACGCACTGAAACTGTTACAAGTTTCATCTAGAAATGTTCCATGGTGGCGTTGAAGGCAGTTACGGGTTCCTTGAAACCATAAATTATAGTCCAAGCTGTGAAGATGAGGCTAAGAGGGAAGCTTACTTCATTGGATGCTTCAATTGGAAATGTGTTTTTGTAGGGAAGTGCACTTTCGAATCCAGCTAAGAGAGGCACTGAGTTGTCCGAGTTGGTTGATTTTTTGAGCTAATCCATTGCTGTTTCCAACGATGAATACTTGAAATTTGTACAAAGTGAACAAGGGTTTCAAGCCATATCTGAGCATTAGAACCAATTGGAAACATTGTATTCCATAGAAAACCTCGCATTTTTTTCGCCTTCGTTATGTAACTAAACAGTGGCTTAAACAAAGTAGATTTTAGATGGGGAGCTCCATGTTTATTTGCTTTGTAAATGTTCACTTTTGGCCAATAACATATGATATAGGTACTTTGACACAGGTACTTTGGTATAAGTACTTTAATATAAGTATATTGGTAGAGGCACTTCAGCATAAGTAATTTGACAAAGTACTTTGGTAGAAATACCTTAGTAGAAGTACTTTGACAGAGGTACTTCGGCACAGGTACTTTGACACACGTACTTTGATACAGGCACTTCAGCACAAGTACCTTGACAGAGGTACGTTGGAACAGGTACTTAGGCACAGGTACTTTAGCATAGGTATTTTGGCACAAGTATTTTGGCATAGGTATCTTGGCACAAGTACATTAGTACAGGTACTTTGGTGGAGGTATCTTGACACAAGTACTTTGGAAGAGGTACTGTGGCATAAGTATTTTGGTAGAGGTACTTTGGCAGAGATACTTTGGCACAACACTCTTTAGTAGTAGTGTTACTTGGCACAACATGTCATACGTAATGAAAATCGTGGAGTCAACCTCGAAAGATTGTCACTATTCTTGGTTTTTCTCTACGTTTAGGATGTCTTAGAGAGTATGGCTTAGAGGCTTAGATATAGAAACTGTTAAGAAGTACTTTTCTTAACCTTTCTTTGGAATACAAGTGTTACCTTTCTTTTTTGTTGCACAAGCAATACGTTCTTAAGCGTGCTATCATATAATTAATGTCCATTATATGTTATTGAAACATCCCTAACAGAGTAACTTCCCATAATCACCTCAACCCATTATTTGTATAACCTTTGTCTTAATCCACTACTTTTGTAACTTCTATCTCAACCCACTACTTTTGTAACTTTCATTTCTCCCTAGTATTAATTTTAGTAACTTCTTTTAAGAAGCTATAAATAGGGATTCCAAATTTTCATTGAAGATCTTTTGGCATTTTTTGGGTAAACTTATAGCTTTAAAGAATTCTTTACAACTTTTCTTCTGAAATCCTATAACCATCGCAACCTTCAGCATCTTTAGCTACTTACAACCTTCGTCATTACTACCTACCATTGTACTTGTCTTCTAGGGTCTGTTCTAATCTTCCTCTTTGCTATCTCTTTATTACATCATGTTTTATTGGTTTGCAACGTTTTCTCGTCTGTTAAAAAAAAACCTATTACTTTTTGGCGACTCTACTGGGGAAAAGCAATTGCATTGGGTAAAACTTTTTTGATTTTATTTCACTAGAAAATATGAAAGATGCTACCGGAAACCAAAATATAGTAGTCCCATCTTACATCCAGGACTTGATGAAGATGATGAAAGCTAACAAAAAAAAGAATGCAAATGCTAGAAGAGAACAACAGAAAAATGATGAACACAATTTCCCACTTTAAATCCTTCTCCTATGCTACCACCTCACAAGTCCAACCTGTGAATAACAAAAATGAAAACAACTTTGGTGGAGTTATTGCCATCGCAAATGGCAACAAGGAAAATACATCTGATGCCTCAACCTTATGTTGTCTGGAACCTTTGTCCTAAGTAACACTACCATCCATACCCTAATCACCATCACCCAAACCATTCCTACTGAAAACCAAGGCATGATGAACACCCAAGTGGGAACTCCCACTTTTGCAGCGAAGACTACTGAAACTCAAACCTTTATTACAAAGGAAGAGCTTGAGAGGTTGCTTGATCAAAAAAACAAAAGCCTTAGTTTCTTTGAATTTAATTTTAAGCTTCCATATCCTACTAGGATAGCTGCTAAACCATTTCTAGGGGACTACACTAGTCCTAAATTCAAACAATTTAATGACAAGACAGGTGATGCTTACGAACATGTGATGAAGTTTATGGAAACTCTTGGAGTGGTAGGTTTGGATGATGATCTAAAGTTAAAGGAGTTTTCTAAGTCTCTCAATAAAAAAGCCTACACTTGGTATGTCAACCGTATTCTTGGCTCTGTGAAGTCTTAGAGTCAAATGTGTAGGATAGAGAAATTTTTCTTTCCTCAAGAAACGTTAGCCCTGTTGATTTGGATAGGGAATATCAAAGGCCAAAGGAAAATGTCATGGATTACATCCAATGCTTTAGGGAAAAGATATTAGATATAGAAGAAGAACATGATGAGAAAGAATTGTTAAAGTATGCATCTAGGGAATATTTGATGAATTTTAACTTTATTTAAAAAATTAATCACTATATTCTTTTTCTAGTTTGGTGGAGGTTGCAAGAAGAACCAACAATACTATCATGGGGAATAATAAACGAATCTATCACTTTCACCAAAGAAAGAGTAACTTTTTAGTCACAAATAAAGAGAAATCACATAAGAAATTCAAACTTAGCTATGATGAAAAGGTCTCTCTAGCATCATTTCCATGCTTTGTAGAAAAAGTTCTTGATCTCTTGAATAAATAGGTGAATGAAGGTAGTGCACGTCTACCTAATGTTGAGCATTAGCCAAACAATGGAGAAAAAACAAGTTCCATGTATTGTCATTTCCATAGAACTGTGGGACATTCTATAAAAGAATGCAATGCTCTGAGGAAAATTTATCATGGAAAGATGAAGAACAACTAAATGTTGATCCAAAGGTATGTATCCAAATTTAATGAAGTAATTATTGTTATTATTATTCATATGTGTTTGGAAGTAGTTCTCTATTGATATTTAAATATATTTTTGCAAATTTGAATTGTTGTTTTGCCTTGTACATATATG
Source organism: Adansonia grandidieri (assembly GCA_038382065.1). Classification (NCBI taxonomy): domain Eukaryota; kingdom Viridiplantae; phylum Streptophyta; class Magnoliopsida; order Malvales; family Malvaceae; genus Adansonia; species Adansonia grandidieri. The sequence continues at coordinate 18,566 of JBBYHK010116935.1, read as the reverse complement.
ATACATGATTGATTGAATTAATTATTCTCCATAACACTAAGTAGAGAGAGCTTGCCTCCTCAGTGGCATTAACTTATAAAGTGGCAGACCGTTGTGGCCTCATGTGCTACTTTCATTGCAATTTTATTTACAAATTCTAACGTGGGGGAAAAGTCAACTGTTTTAGTCTTATGCGTCACTTCTGTTACTCTCCTATATACAAGTTTTTGCAATGGAGAAGTCAATCATTGTGGTCTTGAGAACCATTTCCATTACTCTTCCTAATATGAGAACTTTTAATAGAGAAGTCGATCATTGTGGTCCCATGTGCCATTTTTGTCACTTTCATATATGATTTCTTCTAATGGAGAAGTTAACCATTGCAGTTTCTGTGCCACTTCCATCACTCTTTCCAATACAAGTTTGTTAATAGAGAAGTTGGCCATTGTGGTCTCATGCACCACTTCCGTCACTTCCTCAAATACAAATTCTTCTAATAGAAAAGTTAGCTGTTGTGGTCTCGTGCACCATTTTCATCACTCTCTCACATACAAGTTCTTCTAATGAAGAAGTTGATTGTTGTGGTCTCATGCACCACTTCTATCATTCTCTTTCATTTATAAGTTCTCCTAATGGAGAAGTCGACTGTTATGGACTTATGCACAATTTTTGTCACTCTTCATGTATAAGTGCTCTTAGCGGAGAAGTCTATCATTGTGGACTAATGTTCCACTTCCGTCACTTTCCTTGATATAAGTACACTTAATGAAAAAGTTGACTATTATGATTTCATGCACTATTTCCTCCACTCTCCATACACAAATACTCTTAATGGAGAAGTTTATTGTTGTGGTCTCATGTGCCACTTTCGTCACTCTCTCATTTATAAGTTCTTTTAACGGAGAAGTCGATTGTTCTGGACTCATTTGCCACTTCCATCACTCTCTTCAATACAAGTACACTTAGTGAAAGTCAATCGTTGTGGTCTTATGCACCATTTCCATCACTATCCATACACAAGTACTCTTACGGGAGAAGTTGATCGTTGTGGTCTCACGTGCCACTTTCGACACTCTCTCATTTATAAGTTCTCCTAATAGAGAAGTAAATTGTCGTGGACTCATGATCCACTTTCGCCACTCTTCCCAATATAAGAATGCCTAGTGAAGAAGTCAACAGCTGTGGTCTCATACACTACTTTTGTCACTCTTCATATACAACTACTCTAGTTGATACTAATGTTCCTCATGCCATATGTTAAGATCTATGTGTGTCTAACTTCTTTTACACTAGTATTATGTTGAAATGTTATACTTGTTCTTAAGTTACACTTCACACTCTCTGAATGGTTCACCAGATGGGTTTTGCAAGACATTTTTTATGCAATAGGTAAAGTTTGATAATACTAACAATGTTTCCTCAAGCAAATGCAAGTACGATGCAAAATGCAAGCAAGCTTAGCAAAAAAAAAAAAAAAAAATTCTTACAAGGGACAAGTGCTGCAAGTTATGTACATGACAATTTCTAACAGAACAAAAACATTTCACAATTTGCACTTTGTGTCAGTTCGACAATGCTCCATTAGCTAGTAGAGTTCCCTACCGTTTGCAAGTTAGTTAAGTGTGTACATCTCATAAATAGTTTTGTAATTATACAATGATAAGGTTCTAATCTTCTATAAAAAAAGTTTCAAAATGATTTTTTTGATAAAAATTTCTGACGTGTTGAATTGTCTAAAAAAATGAATGAAGCAATTGTATTAAATTTTGAGATTTAAAATTTTATTAAAAAATTATTTTTATGCCAATTTTATCAAACAACTTATTATGAAACAACATAAAAATTTTTTTATTTTTCTAGTAATAATAATAAAGAAAAAAATTCTTGTGATTCTACACGAAGTCTCATGAGATAGCAAGTTTTACTATCTCGCGGGATTGTTACTGCAAGTAGAGGATGTTGCCTTTGACTCGCGAGGTTCTATGAGTTATTGATAACTAAGTTTTTAGTTATCCCACTCACATGAATAATTTTTTATTATTTGTTTATTTGTCTAAGCCCCTTTTAGGCCTAGGGCCAATGTGTTCAGAATGAATTTAAGAAACAAAAGTGTTAACCTCAAAGGTAGCCACTATAGTTAGCTAAAGCCACTAATTTACAGTAGTTTATGGGTTCATTATTAAATAATCTATGGCAATAGCTAGAATTGTACATTTTCTCTCATGACATACCTATCAGATCCAATCAAAATTCAAGTATTAACATATCTTGGACGATGACTTGTAGTTAATACATAGGGGCTAATATCTTTTGATTAATGCATTTGTGAAGGGCTATAAAGTACAACATACTTATTCTAGGATATTCTTCATATCTCTTACACTAATATTTATATTTAATTTTTATTTTTGTATTTTGAACAAAATTTGCACAACCCCAACTACCATGCAAAGCAAATAGCTTGTAAGTTTTTATTTTCTTGCTTGCACGTTTTGTCTATCATTATAACTGTTATTTTCATGCAGTAATTATATATATTTCGACATTTTTTCCTGCTCATATTCACGTAGTTAGACATCAATTATTTATTATGATTATTTTTTGATGAAATTATTATTAATTATGAAAATTATTGATGTATCTTATTCAAAATTATATTTATTTTTTATATATTCTATTCTAATGCATGAAGTTTTTTAAAAAATAAAAAATAATTAATCAATTAAAAAATCATAATCACATATATTTATTTTAATACCATTACTATTTAAAAAATCATAATTTTTTTAATTCCAACAAAAACAAGCAGTGCGCTTATGCTTGCTTATGTGCTAGCAGTATGTATTGTTAACATTTTATTAAATATTATTTTTATTTTTTTCAAAAAAAAATAAGTATGTGAAATTTATTTACAAAGCCATGCATGATTCATTATTGCCAGGTATTATATAAAAAATTATAATTTTTATAATTTTTATAATTCCAACAAAAAAAAAACAGTGCGCTTTTGCTTGCTTGTGTGCCAGTAGCGTGTATTGTTAACATTTTATCAAATATCATTTTTATTTTTTTCAAAAAAAAAAAGAGTGTGAATGTATTTACAAAGCCATGCATGATTCATTATTGCCAGGTACATAATTAGCTCTTTAAAAGTTTTTAGCTTAATTCTATACATCTTATGGTCACACAAAGATACATTTTGACACTCTTAAAAAACTATTTCAACAATTTAACATAGAGAGCTTTCTGTGGTTACTTCCAATGTCTTTTTATTAACTAGTTATCTATAAGATAATAGTTACTTTGAAAGGTAATAGCTAACGGGTATTACCTAGTGGAATAATATCTGTAAGACAATAGTCGCTGAGTAATAACCGCGAGGCAACATCTATGGGGAAATATCTACGAGACAATAGCCGCTAGGTGATTACTGCGAGATAGCTCCCGTGAGGTAATATTTGTGAGGCAATATCCACTAAGTAACCAGACAATGGAATGAAGAAATGGAATATGAAAGAGAATACAAAGAAATAAATGAAAGGGAATAAGCATCAACTAGCTCTGTGCCAGCAGCCACGGTAATATAGAGGATACAAGCGTTATCCGGAATGATTGGGCTTAAAGCGTCTGTAGGTGACTTTTTAAGTCCGCTGTCAAATCCCAAGACTCAACCTTGGACAAGTGGTGGAAACTACCAAGCTGGAGTACGGTAGAGGCAGAGGAATTTCTTGTAGAGCGGTGATATCCACTAGATAATAGCCTCCTCTTTCTGTAATCCTTTTAATTCATGCAATTTGAATAAGTTCCAATTATGTGTATAGGTGTATAAAAAAAAAACCTCAATAGCATATGCACTTTACATGTTTTCTAATGAAAAAAATGGAAATTGCAAGTCGCCCACTAAAGTGTTGTACATCTTACTTTGTTTATATTATTTATGCTAAAAACTTTAACTTTTCACCATCTTTTTTTCACATCATTTTTTTCTTTGACATCACCATGCATTTATTTTTCTATACTATTCGCTTAAGCACAATTGCTAAATAAGCATGTAGGTGTGCTAATAAAATTTACATATATATATGTATATGTTAAACCATATTCATTCAGAGTGGCACACGATTCCCATCAAAGTGTTGTAAACCTTTTATTTTATTTATTTATTTTTATAAGATGTATGAGAATTTTTTTCTTTCTAAAAAAATTATCATACTGGGGGCAAAATGTAGATGCCTACTTTTAGCCAATAACATATGACATATGTACTTTGGCATAAGCACTTTGGTAGAAGTACTTTAATATAAATACTTTGGCAGAGGTATTTTAGCACAAGTACTTTGATACAAGTACTTTGGTATAAGTACTTTGACAGAAGTACTTTGGCAAAGGTAATTCAGCATAGGTACTTTGGCACACGTACTTTGTTACAGGCACTTCAACACGAGTATCTTAGCAGAGCTACGTTGGAATAGGTACCTTGGCACAAGTATCTTGGCACATGTATTTTGGCATAGGTATCTTGGCATAAGTACATTGGTATAGGTATTTTGGCATAAGTACTTTGGCACAGGTACCTTGGCGATTAGCACAGGTACTGTGGCACAGGTATTTTGGCAGAAGTACTTTGACAGAGAAACTTTGGCACAACACTCTATGGTAGTAGTGTTACTTGGCACAGCAAGTCATATGTAATAAAGATCATGGAGTCAACCCCCAAAGGTTAGTAGGATTTTTTAGGGTTTCTCCATGTTTGGGATGACTTGGAGGCTTAAATATTGAAACTGTTAAGAAAAGTACTTCTTAACCTTTCCCTAGAATACAAATGCTACCATAATTTTTCATTACATAGGCAGTACATTCTTAAGCGTATTGTCATATAACCAATGTCTACTCTATGTTACTGAAGCATCCCTAGGAGAGTAACTTCCTATAATCACCTTAACCCACTATTTTTATAACTTCCGTCTCAATCTGCTACCTTTGTAACTTCCATCTCAACCTACTACTTTTGTAACTTCCATCTCTCCCTAGTATTTGTTTTAGTAACTTCTCTTGAGAGGCTATAAATATGGATTCCAAATTTTAATTAAGAATCTTTTGGCATTTTTGTGCAAACTTATAGCTTTAAAGAATTCTTTACAACTTTTTCCTCTAAAATCCTATAACTACCATAACTTTTACCATCCTTAGTCACTTATAACCTTTAACATTATTATCTATATTGTACTTGTCTTCCAAGGTCTGCTTCAATCTTTCTCTCTACCATTTCTTTATTACATCCTGTTTTACTGGTTTATAACGTTTCCTCGACTATAAAAAAGAACCCTACTACATGCTCTATTTGGAAAAGTTGGCCCCGAACTTTGAAACCTCACTATTCTTGTTGAAACAAAATGTGCCAAAGTAATTAAAGCTTGGATAAGCTTGGATGATAAAAGAATGTCTATGCTAGAAAAAAGATCCCAATTTCCTTAAGTTTGCTTATGCATTTCTGAAGATTTCAAGCCTATGAGTGTCTTGGAAACACTTTGATTATCAATAAATTAGTCTTTAGTCTTTAAGGTATTTTTAAGCATGGTTGTCAACCATCTTTAGCTATATTTTTTAATATATATTTAGATATAGATATGGAGATATGATCCTCTAAATATATGAGAAAACTTAGAAAAAATTTGAATATATCATATGTATTAAACATATACTTGTATCTGATATTTACAGCTCATAACATAAGTCAATTATAAAAAATGATGTCTTTTATCAGTCATAGTTTCTGTTATTAATCCAGTATTATTATTTTGGCACTTCCCATATTTATTCATCCACGTTATTATACATATTTGCATGGTTGAAAAAACCAGACCAGACTAGCCAGTTAAATCGATTCAACAAGACATTAGTAATCTGACTGCCCTAAAACTATTAAAAACCAAAATTTAATTGAACAGACCTAAAACTGGTTCATAAAAAAATTGAAAAAGGAAAAAAAACCATTTTTATATTTTTTTAATTATTTTTTTAAAAATAGTTTTTTGTATTTGATGAGATTTGAACTTATAACCTCTCAAAATTATAATGAAAACTAAACCATTAAGCCAAGCACATATTTTTATTAATAATTTAGTATATTTAAGATTTATTTAATATTAAAATTCTTTAAAAAATATTTAAAATTCCTAATTAAATAAATCAACCAGTTCAACCAGTTGAACCGAAATTCAAAAATCCCATTATTTCGATCTCTGATATGATTTTTTTAACCTTGTATAATTCATTGATTAACATGACTAGGGGGCTTGATTTCAGCTAAAAATAATGGACTACTTGAATATCCTTTGTTTTCATACTTCAATAAAATCAACATAATTCTTAAATATCAACTAATTAATTTTCTTTCCCTTTTCCTATCGAGCACTTCTTTATACAAAACAGTTCTGAATACTATCATGAAACTTACCTTGGTTAATTCAAATAGTTCGGCACTTGTTTCCTTTAAGTAAGGTATTAAGTTCAAACCTTATGAATGAAGAAAACCAGCACTAAAAGAGCCTTACCCTTATAATGGACCGAGTAGGCTTAAACTAAATTAGTCGAAGTGTAGTCAACTTTTGAATATTGGGGTTTCGACAAAAACTATCATGAAAATTCCTTTATTTTGGATTGTGAACTATCTAAGGAAATGACTAATAAGAGAAAGAAGAAAAACCGTTGATACCAAAGACTTAAATTGTAGTCACTAACGAATTTTCAACCTTGTTATACGTATTGCGATTGCAAACTTAACTAATGTTGTTAAAGTTTGTAGTCACTACAACCAAAGTTTTTTTTTTTTTCATTTTGTACAATTTTTGGCCAAATATAATAATTATAATTCAAACAAAATTATTTTTAAGTTGTAAATTGAATCTATAATATATATATATATATGTGTGTGTAATTCCCGATTGAAGATTATAACATAAATAATTTTATAAAAATTACAGAATTAAATAGTTTATAGGATTGTTTGATGATGAACTGGTCTCATTGATTCAAGATAAAGTTTCAATGACCTTTGGATTAAAAGTTTTATTGAATAAAAGAATCAAAGGATTTTTGTATTTTAAGATCCAAAGATCGTAACTTTCAAGTTAGATAAATAAAATTCTTATTCGTCTCCAAATTTTTCAAACCATATTCTCAACATAAAATTTGTGTGAACAATAATATACTGCCATTTATTTTCGTCTTTGCCAATAAAACTGTTGAATCATAACCTTATAGTATTCCTTTAGCTTCCCTCACCCATAGTACATTTTTTCATATGTACCTTTTTAAAGTATTATTTACCATAGTCTACTTGTTCCAAAAATAGATTAGTTAAAAACATGAATCAAAGATGTAATTTTGATTTGAACATAATGGATGGTGGCTTAAAATAGTTCATCCATCTTTCTTACAAGGTATATTTCGGTAAACTTCGGTTTGATCCCCAGCATCAATCCCCTTGAACCTTGACCTTTTTTATATATAAAATTCACCTTCTTTATAAGGTAGATTTCAATAAAGTTAGGTTAGATTTCCAACATCAATTTCTTTAGATCTTGACCTTTTTGTATATAAAATTTACTCACTTTTCTAACAAGGTGAATTCGAATAAAATTAAGTTTGATTCTAGCATCAATTCCTTCAGCCTTGACCTATATATAAAAGAATGGATGACAGCTTATAAGCATATCGATGTTTTCTTATTATTCGTGAAAATTAGAATTTTATATATAGTTTTAGTTTTACATGCTGTAGATGGGTTACTCAGTAAATTGTTTTTAGTCAAATGACTGCTTCAACTTTTAGAAGTGCAAAGTCATTCTCTATTTCTAATGTTCAAGCACAATGTATTAATTTAAATAAGGGTATGATTGATGGAAAGGAGCTAATGTTCTTTTTAATTATGTTATGGAAAAATAGTTCTATTTTGATAAAGGATTATTTTGATAAAAGATTTAAATTACGATCACAAAAGTATTTTTTAATTATTTCTCATTTATTATGATTGGGATCATTTATGTTGCAGCAATCAATAGCAATAATTATTGATCTTGAATCTTAGTGAAAAAAAGAGTTGAAATCGTAAAATGATGACCTTAATGTCGTGTTACAACCAATATTAAATTTCATAATTTTGATTAGATTAGAAGGATCCTTGCATGAAGTCACAAAGCCATAAGTTTCTTGCTTTATTTATGAAATTTACTCTTGAAGAGCCTAAAAATGATAATTGAGACTGCCTAAAGAAATATGCTTTGTTTCATAAGCGGTTGTTTGTGCTAAAAGCATAGCCTGAAGCTTCTCTGGAGTTAGCTTCTAAAAATTTACGGCAAGTCTAGTGACCTTGTTCATCTTGATGATTTGTGTCAATTGGCCAATCGGCAGGACCCAAAGGATTATCTAGATAGATATCTTTTATTTTTGTAAAGCATTTGTATGGCAGATAATAGACCCGGCAATCTCTATAGCACAAAGTTTGATGCAATTGCAGTGAAATGAATGCATTTCTCACTATTAAAATTAAATTTCAGCTATTCCCGTTAAATGAATGCATTTTGCTTTTTTTTTTTTTTTTTTTTTGTGAAGCCAAATGATATTTGAATATTTGATTTAATGATAAGTTTCATAATATGTTAAAAGTGAATTTAGTATGTCAAAGCATAAAATTTGTTTTCATTTGAAGTGGGATTAAGTTATTAAATCAAATCACTCATTCAATTTTTTCCGTGCAGCTATTATGAAGTAGTCAAAAAATTAAAGTCACCGTGACCTTTTTGGGCTAAGTGTTATCAATCAACTATTAAAAACAGTACCTTTAAAATATTTAAAACAAACTAATTTTAGAATCTCTGTTGAAAACAAGAGAAAAAGAGTTGGGTTCAGGAGCTTATCATGGGGGGATAAGGATTAAAATCCTACGACACCAAAATTGGTACGTCTTAACCTAACGTTATCCTAAGTCCATATTTTATGATTTGGGTTTTGATATTTAGTCATAATTCCCTAAAAATACTAAAAATGATTTTTTTTTATGAAATAATCTAGAATTTATATACTTTCAAAATTTCGTATACTCTCTTACAACTTGGTAGAATATGGGAGTTTTCAATTTTCAAAAACTTTCGAAATACTATTTTAAAAAGAATATTTCTGTATTAATGCTATTTCCAGAATACTCCCAATATCATGACGAAAGATCCAAAAAAACCATAATCCAAAAACATTGCTTTATTTTGGAATAAAATGAATTTTAATACATGATTATGCAATAGCAATTTAATCACGAAGACAAATTAATTCAATCTAATATGAATTTCCCACTTATTTTAATAAAATGTTTAGGGATCAATTTTATTAGAACGATCCGGAATATTCGCAATTTCAAAATTCCTTACATCCCCTTTTTTGCTCAAAAAATTAGAAGAGTTTTAAACATGAAAACCTTTTACGAATTGTTATTTTAAAAGGATATTCTTGAATTAAAGTCACTTTTGAGATCTTCCCCAATAGCATGACAAAGAATTGGAAGGTTACTTTAACCCATGACCACTACCCTATTCTTGTGTAAATCGAATTTAGCATGATTAATTTGCGTGACATGAAATAATTATAATAAGTGACTACAATTGCACGTGTAATATAGACATATTAATAAAATAGAATAAATGAATACATAAATGAACAAACTAATAAAACGGGACTTCGATGACATGTATTTCATCAATATCTTAAATACGCGAGAGTGATCGAACAAAGTCTGAGATGAGCTTGCAATCCATTTTTTATTTGGACATTGAAAGATGTCTTAAAATCAAATTTTAGTTAGTTAAAAATAGGGGTTTCAGCATAGGCACTTGAATGCCCTTTTAAACAGGTGCTAGGGAGAACGAGTGAATGGAGGGCTTATGCGGACCTATGAGGAATGGGTTTAGCCTAATCCAAGACATCCGAATGCCTTGAAGATGATGGTAGACTATGGATTCGAAGAAACTAACCAGGTGTTCTATATGCCTTAGCAAGAAATAGAATGGGGATACAATGCATTTAGTGAACTTTGGCTCGTTTTGTAGCTAAACGGACTTTGAAAAATATGAATCATCTACCTTTGAAAAACTAACTCGATAAAGGTTACTCCTAAGCCAGAAATTCATTTGTTGAATGAAAAATGAAATCTATTCTTGTTGTTAGGCATAGAGGACCCCGTACAGCATATCAAAACCTAGTTCATTACCTATCCAAGTTAACTTAAAAAATAATGAAACTTGCAGCGTTCAAAAGCTAACCTAAAGAGCTTTAATTTGCCAGCTCATGAGCTTTAATAAACATTATATTAAGGCAAACATTAGCCTAATCCCACTTATTTGTGTTGCAATGCAGGGGATAGCCTAACGTAGTGGCAAAACTTGTGTTGGTTGAGGGCCTAAAATTTGCAATATTAGAAAGCTAACTCAAAAACCTTGTGTTGTATATAGGGGTTGGACTAATGCAATAAAAAAAGAACAACAATTGAGAAAAAGAAGAAATAAAGAAGGTCGTAGGCAAGGCATTTCTAGAAAGCTTTCTTTAAAATAATAGTTTCCCCACTATGGTGCAAATAGCCTCTTTAGAAACGCTATCTCCAGAATACAATACTTACTTGAAAAAAAAATTGTGATTGCACTTTAAGTTCTTCTTAAGCACATATGAACCATGAACCAAAAAGAGTGCAAGAAGAGAAATGATTCTTGAAGAGAATTGGATGTAAAAATATTATTAGAAGTTTTACAAATGTATAAAGTGAAACTTAATTGAAGTATTTATAAGCTTCAATAGGTGTCAGAAAACACCTCTTCATAATCAAACATATCTTTGGTAAAGACTCACAATTTTTAGAATAAAAAAAAATATCCAATAAATAAATTATTTGAATTTTATACGAGAGACTTGAATCTTCAATTATGGGATTCTAATGCCTTAGGCAAGAATTTTATAGAATACAAATTCCTACAATATATTCAAATCCTTTCCTTAGAGATTATGATCCTTTAGGAAAAATTATAATCGATTACAATTTTAACTTAACATTTAAATCCTCTTTATAAAGTTCGAATCCTTTTACCTATTTTCATTCCAAAGGCTTATAAATTATTTTTTAACTTCATTTTCTAACACAAATGCGAACTATATGTATTAAAACCTTTTATAAATTATCTACAATAGTTTGTAAAAAACACTTTTTGGTAATATGTGCAACACCTTGAAATCTAGAGCTTGGGTATAATGGAAAAATAATTTGATAGCTGAAAATTTTTTCCAAAAATACTTGATCGCAGGCGTTATTAAGCAAAAACAAGATAACTAAATTCGAACTGAAATAAGGGCTAGGTACTCTAGGCTGGATTTTAGGCCATCTGCACCATCCAAGATGGCACTCCAATGCCAACTTAGAGGCCCTAAGATATGATTTTAAAAAGTCTTGGAATTGGCAAAGTATGAGTTCAAAACCGTGACCGAAATGGGTCACAACCAAAAAGCTAACAAAGCCTCCAATACTAAAAAGATGATTTTTTTTTTTTTTTTTAGCCCATAATGCAGTAACTCGTTTTTCCCAAGTTTATTCAGGCACAAAGAAAGAGAAGAAACACGCCCAAGGAATTTTAGTCCGTTAATTGGACTAAATCCTACCCAACTTGGGAGTTTTCTAAAACTAGTTTGAGACAAGATGGGACAAACCTTAAGATCGTTTCATGAACTTAAAAGGTACAACTCGTCTACTCATTTAAGGCATAAATGCCTTGAAATCATGAGGCTTCATGTTTCATCATGTTGGAAATCAAACAAACAAATAACAATATGAACATGCATGGCAAATCAACACAATAGACTATAAAATGCATGAACAAGTAAGAAAGAAAGACAAAACAATATTTTTTTTCTTATTTTTCCTTCATAGCCAAATTAGAAGGAGGAGAGGGATGGAGTTTTGAAATCATGAAAATGAAGATGCATGTCATGAGGATGGATGAAAGGGTGAGAAAAGAAAAAAATAAAAAAAAATTAAACGATGAAGAGGAAAGAATAACTAGGCAAGCTTTCTTTTTCTTCTTTTTTCTTTTCTCTCTCTTTATATATATATATATATATATATATATTGCTCCTTTTTTTGCTTGGAGAGGATGAGAACGTAGTGTGTGTGTAAAATGAAGACCATGGGTGGGTATAGGGGTGGTTAAAGCTCCCTTGGTAACCCTAAGTTGTCTTCCTTTATTATGTATTTAACCCAAGATAAACCACCTTCATGCATAGCTAATGTATGGTGGACATCTATGTGCCCTAAATGTACATCTAATGTCATAATTTTGGACACCGAAGGTACTAAAAAACTATTTTTTTAATCTTGAAAGTTTCTAAATTTTATCTTAGTATTTTTCCTATTATCTTTTTTTATTTGAGCCAATTTTCATTAAATTAAATCCGATGGCCCAAAATTTGATGACAATCTAAGGCTCAAATTGCAGAACGAACTTGAGCCCAAAAGTCCCCTCCCTAACTCAGCCGAAAAGGTAAAAATGACCAAAAAAAAAAAAATGTAATTTCGGTTTTTTCGATTCCTTTAGTCCAAATTTGATTTGTAATTGAACTTCCCGAGCCAATATTTCTCCTCGGCTTTCATCATTATGGTCCATGTGCCCTTAATGGAATTTCGTCAAAGGGTCAAATTTTCCCAGCCTAGACCTTTCGATATTGGGGCTACTTTTCCTTTTAAGTCTAGGTTAGATCCACTTTGCTATCAATTTGGTGAAATCAATTTTGGGATTTGAGTCCCTAAGCCCTCTAAGTGCAAAGTCAACACCTTGGACTTTTAGGTTGACTTTAACTTTTTATTGATTTTGACTTTTGGGATGACTTGTAGAACTAGGTGTTCATTTAACTCTAGTTACTTTCCAGGATCATCCTATCTTTCTCGAAAGGCTTAAACGAGCTAATTAATGTCTTTCACTTCATTCGACATTGCTTGAGTTTGTGCTTTACAATTTTGGCATTTTTTTTTCAAATTACTCGATTAAGTTTTCGTGCCATCCCTTTTTCTCCAAATTGAACTCCCTACCTCCTTTCGATTCTCAAAGCAAGCCTGGTGAACATCAGTACTTCATTCGAGGGGTCCAAGTTATGATGTATTACAAAACCTAAAAAACAATTAGAAGATTGAGACAAAATTAGGTGTCTATAATAAACACATGTATTCTTTTGTTTTTTGAAGTTATTTAAGTCCTGATGATAAGTCTATGTATTCTCAATCAAAATAAAGAGTGTACGTATTCACCCGTTCAAAAAGGAGTAGGTTTTTTCTACCCTTTCTATGTTCTTTTAATTTTCAATGGTTTGTTAACAGATAACTTTAGACGTACCAACAAAAAGCATTGGACGGCACAATAAAACACCAAAATGGGCAGACGAAATATGTTCTTTCAAAAAGCAGTTTCAAATCCCCTTTCCGTCAGAATCGATAAATTTGTGGGGTTAAATATACATATAGGAGTTGAAATTTCCTAGCTAGCTTCAATCAATGTATTTTCACCATCAAAGGGCCAAAGCTATTCTCCAATGCCATTATAGAGGAGGGCTAGATGCCTATCTAGCACATATCTTGGAAGTTTTTGCTGCAGATCGAATTAAATTCTAGTAAAATAAAAACTCCCTTTAGATGCCAATCCATTATTATCATGTGTATCCTGCCTCCAAAGATAATTGACAGAATGCACACATGGGTTCTTTCTAGAGGTATCTCACGGGTTCAGTTAGATACTAAATTTAAATATATATATATATATATATATATATATATGTATGTATGTATGTATTTGTTTAGATCCGGCTTGCATCGGAAACCAATTTTATTAGTTAAATGATATTTAAAAATTTTGAAAAATATTTTTATATTAATAATTTTATAATTTTATAATTAAATTTAAAATAAATATCTTTTATTATTTAAATAATAATTTGAATTGAAATAATTAAATAATTAACAATTTATCTCAACTAAATTTAATTCGAATCTATTAAAATAGATAAAAAAAAAACCGTGGACTGTTTTAGCTCTTTCTCCTCTTGTGTAAACACATTGACTTTAGATTACCTGCTGACGATAATTAGCAGAACTTATATATAGGTGTGCTTGACTTGTTCACCCTTCCTTCATATATATAATATATATATATTTTTTTAATTTGCTTTAACCTTCTCGAAATCCACCATGTAGACTTTATGAGCAGCCCTAGACTTTCTGGTGGTGTTAACTTTGAAAGTAAGATGGACAATAAAACGGCGCAATAAGACAGTTCTTTTTTCCAGATCGATGATGCAACATTACGAAATATATATTAAAGCCTACACCTTATTTATTTATTTATAGTTAGACTGTTTGATAAATAAGAAATATGATTTTTTTTTAGTGAATAGTTTACCTATTGTGATTTGATTCTATTCTATTATACCTTACCTAATTTCTATAAACAAAATATTTCTGCAAATCATCTTCATAATCTTTTCTCATCTTATGAACTTAAGTTCTTTCATCTCAGTAGTTGAACAGCCAACTTCCAAGTTCAATTTTAATGTAAAAAATATTCTATTTCAAACCCGAATTTTAATTTAATCGGTTCATTTATTTCTTTTAAAAGTTAGATTTCATAAAATTAAAATTTGATTCTCAACACTTATAAATTTTTTCTTTTTAAGTCTTTAACTTTTTTTATTAAAAAAACTCATATTTTCAGTTAATTTTATTTTATCCGACAAATGAATAATTCGACTTTTTCCAAATGAAGTAGTGATAATAAATAATAAATTTTATAGTAATTTATTTCTTATAACTAGTTGATCAATTCTGCATTGGGATAATTTAATATTTTCCCAAAACAAAATCTATAGTCCTCTCTCATATTATAATTTTTGTTTATATCTTTTCACGAACAAGAAACTTTCAAATTAATATCTATTCCATATAAGAAAAGGGATTTATATGAAACTAGATATGACTCTTTACTTAATGTCCAATTGAATCCCAAGACATTGGTTGGATCCAAAGCTATTTGTTGGAGAAAATCCCCCAATTGCATCAGCTCTCACTGGAGTGCACTCCGAAAGGAATTTTAGTCTCGCTGGCTCCTCCAATCTTTACTAAAGGGATAGGAATTCAATTGGTAACTGGATCCCCCGTGGAAATCTCCCCTTTACTTTTTCTTTTTTTTCAAAAAAAAAATTATTCAATTATTTAATTTTTATTTTATTAGTTTTTTTTTAATATAAATTATAACTTAAATAACTTCTTAATTATTATTTAACATAAATATAATTTTTATTTATTTATTTTATATATACATTTTTAATATAATATCATTAATGTTAATTTTTTTTTATTATAACTTATCTCATTAAAACCGTTGCCTATTTATCTTACCACGAATTTTAATATCAATATTAAAGTATTCAATCCCATTATTATCAATTTGTCCATTCGAATAGGCCTTAGACAGTTCATTCCATTCACAACTCAAATGTGTTGAATTTATAAACACGTTACTTTCGTTGAACATTGCAAAAAAAAAAAAAAAGACACAAACATGTTACTTTCAATGTGGTACGCATATCCAAAAAGTATACTTCCCTAGTCGGCAATAAATAATGCCGAAGAACCAGAAAAATCAAGTTTTTGAAGAGGAAAATTCAAATCAGATGTAACACGTTAGCGCTAAGAACATAATTTTAAAATCGAAACTTAATTAAGTTAGCATTCACAATTATTTTCAAGTAAGGATTTAAACAACTATCATAATGCGACATTATGGTCAATATTTTATAATTTCAGTTCTCTCCATCACCAATATTTATTATAACTAATCACGATAACATTTATTATGCTTACAGTTACGATAAACTTGACATGATCACAATTTAAACTTTTGAGTTTACTTTTAAGAGATGACGTCTAACAGTTTTAGAGTTTAAATTTTAATATTTACAATTTTTCTTTCTATTCTTAGACTATAATCTCTTTTTTAACCAAAAACAATAACAATTTTTAAAATAAAAGCAGTCAAAAAAATAAAATAAAATTCCAAGCTAGGATTTTTAGCTATGTGGTCCTCAAAGACAATGATTTTTTTTCGTTTTTTTTAGTTCTTTGCTATTTCCATAGAATATTCAAATGTCCCAACTACCAATTATGATTAGTGGGACAAAAATAAAAGATTGCAAAGGTGCCGTTGAAACAATGGCATTGACCTTTTAACTATAGCGGTAAGGAAAGAATAAGCATGCTTCAAGCAACTATGCTTAGTACATATCTATCAATGAGAAAATTTTTGTTGCATTGACTTGAATGAATTGATACCTTAGTTCACTAACCTAGCAAGTTGCCTTTTTCATTTTTTTTAATTTTTTTTTTTGGGAATTTGAAAAATAATAATCTCGGATTATTATTCTATACATCATCGAATTTGAAAAATAATAATCCCTGAAACTAAAATTCGAGAATATATATATATATATATATCATATTAACTTATTATTTTATTATTTTAAATATACCTTAACAATGTTTTCGACTATTGTATAATTTTGTTAGTGAAATTTTAAAATTTCATCGACACGGGCTGAGATATTTTTTCGGAATTTTTTATACATGATTCTGCCTCTTCGACGTCCCTAAGCTTCTCCATTTTTTTTTAACAAAAGTATTTGGTATCTTTAATTAATTCCTTAATATGAGAATTGATATTTTACTTTCAATGCACATGAATGGGAAAAAAAGGCTTTAGCTAGAAAGTATGATGGCAATTTGACCTGTTCTCTGAGTTATAATCAATATTTAGCTTCAACATCACGTGCATTAGAAAAGGGATTTTTTTACTTCAAATGTTGAATAATTGTTGCTTAATCTCCTTTGACAGCTAATCCAAAATAACTTTTCTCAATAATCTAAGACCTAAAACATTAATTAATATGCTAATTAATATTCTAATCAATATCAGAAGAAATATTCAACATTGTTTAATCTCC
>JBBYHK010116618.1:27728-39514 GCA_038382065.1 Adansonia grandidieri | reverse complement strand
TTTCTTTGTCTAAACCATTGGTAAAGTTAGCATCCCCTTTCATGTTATGTGCCATCCCCTTGTATGTTTGTTGTCTTTTCCTTGTCAAAATGCATGTTTGATGGCTGTCAAAAATTGATTTTCAGAAACCCCCAAGCCAAGCATGTTAACATTAACCAATGAGGACTAGTATGAATTTACCATTTTCCTTAAAGTTAGCATAAAAAAATCTTGGGAAAAATTAAGTTTTTCGAATCTGGAATCTTGGTTAAACGAGTTTAAATCTTTTGATTTTCTAACAAAAATGGCCTTGCACTCGTTCTCGAAATGTTCGTGCCTTATTTTTTAGTCAAAACCTTGAATGGTATGATTAACGGCCTGTTTCATCATCCCAAACTACTCCGAGGCTATGCAAATGAGTTCTAATGCTCATGCCACTCTTTCCCTTCAGTCATGGATGTTCGAATGTCAATGACTTGAGTTTGAACCCGTAGACAAAAAAATGAAAGATATCCCCTGCTTTGCTTTATCCCCTGCTAGCAGCACAACTGTTGCAAATTGAAAAATCACTTTAAAATCCTAAATGATTTTTCATGAATTTTTTGATTTTTTTTCTCAAAGCATGTTGAATTATCTTTAAAACGATGTCTTATTCACAATCGGATCATTTCGGATGAGAGAGTTATGATTTTTCAAATCTAAACTGTTCGGAACCTCTAGAATCCAAACATATGTTCTGGTTAGGCCATTTAGGCCCACTAAATGATTTTTTCTAAATCCGTCCAACATATAAAAAGTTCATGAAATTCTCTTTTCGGAAAGGTATTATTTGCAATTTTTTGATACCAAATGAGTCCGGAATGATTTTTCAAATTTTGACACACCTTCTCCCTTGTATGCTCTGCTAGTAACTCAATTAATCTGAACTTGAAAATTTATTCCCCAGAAAGTGACTTTTGGGATATTGGAAATATTTTTAGATTGACCCTTGTTGAGTTAGCTTTCTGGCGGTATCTTGTCCACCCTCTAAATCCTTTAAAATAATTTAGAATAAATTCAGGAAGCAGGATAGCGCGATGCTATCCCCTATTTTCATTTATGGTCAAAATTGAGTTGTTTTCTTGAATTTCGTCTCGAGATATTCGAATGTCTTCGTACCAACCTGATCAGACTTGAGAACATGCTTTGACCTCCCATTGGCTCGCATCATGGCACAAACACATTTTACATCTTTGCCATCCTTATTGACAATAATTTCTTTTGCTAGAAGTTGTTAAAAGGCTCACACATACCCTGAGTCACAAGGTTTTGCTAACTTAAGTTTTCCAACTTGACTTCTTTAAAGAGTGTCAGTCGTGTCACTTTTGGGGATACTTTAACCCTACCATTCTGAGGGGATACTCCAACCTCGTTTTTCAAAATTATAGAGATTAAAAAAAAACTTCCTTTGTCAAAATGATTTGTCATCCATAGGGATACTCCAACCCTGACCTTCCGAGGGGATACTCCAACCCCACTTTTCAAAATTGTCAAGATTAAGAAATCCTCCTTTGTCAAAATTATTTGTCATCCATAGGGATACTCCAACCCCAACTTCCTGAAGTGATACTCCAACCTTGTCTTTTAACTATAGTTAATTTTCTCCTTTTCAGACTTTCATTAATGTGTCAAACAAACCTCGTTTAATCAAGGAACCTTGATGCATCTTGAGGATTGTCGATTCGGTTATTCCCAGATAATCAATAACAATGATGAGATAAATTCCAATAGTCCACCCCTTTTCTTTATCATTGCATTGAATGATCCATGTTATGGTACTTCATTTATTATCTTACTAACATGATTTCTTTGTGATGATTATATGCATTCATGTTTTCAAAACATTTCACATAAAATTAAAGGTAAGGTTCGTGTGGGTATCTCTCTAGTGCCCAAAGTGGAACATTCGATTTTCAAAGTAAAACTAGAGGTCATTTTATTGAAAATCTCCATATTCCCCACCTCTCTGGGGCATATATGAGATTAAATCTTTTTCATCAAAACCTAGATATGTATTTCTATAAGATTCATGCATTAAAATAGGGTTATATCGAAATAGTGACAAGTTAAGATCGAAAGAATTAAAACTGAGATAAGATATAGCTAATAAGGTACCAATTTTGGGTATTGTGAAGAGGTTCGTACCTCATCGTGCATAACCAACTCTCGAATCCAATGATGAATCTTTGTACTGCGTAGACCATGGGATCGATTTTTTGAGTTTTGTGACTCAAAACATAGGTTTCAATAGGCATCCGATCATGGCTAGCCCTAAATGATCGGTGGTGACTCCAAGCGTTGGCCATTTCATGATGGTCATCCGAGACCAATAAGATGAGTGATTCGTCTTATGGCCCCTTTCACTATACCACAAGTCGAGAATCCATACATTCTCATTCTTATCACATAGTCAAAGAAAAGTCTCGGACAAGAAGACATTTCTAAGTCAGGAAATTATTTTAAGTCATACGCACCCATAGATCTGCGAGGATCCACCCAGGGGCATATTACGACAATTACCACCGAATCTAGAGCAATATCTAAAATTGTAATCTTGGTTATTATTTAATAATTGAAAGCAATTATGAGATACATTTCGGTCGCCCCTCCTTTTTTACATTTTTTTGTTGTGATTGCTTGTTTATGATATTATTACATTTCTCATGTTTTGTCTTACTAACTCGTTTTCCTTTTGTAGTGACTCTTATGCATTCATATTTAAAATTTGTTTACCAATAAAATTTATGAGGCGATGTTTCATGTTAGTATCTCTTTGGTGCTTAATATGACACATCCAATTTTTTAAAATCCAATCTAGACATCGTTTTCACAAAAATCCCTACGTTCCTCACATCTTTAAGGTGCATATATGACCTAATTTTTTTAAAAAAAACCCTGAATTTCCATTTTCCAAAACTTCATGTATTACAGAGGATTATATCTAAATAGAGACCAAATGGAATTGATTTAACCGAGACCAAAGTGAGACATAGTTAGTAAGTACCAATTTTAGGCGTCAAGGGGATGCTAGTTCTTTACCGCATGTAACCAACTCCTGAACCCTACAAACGAATCTCTAGACTTCATAAATCTTAAAATCAATGTTTCAAGTTTCATAACTCATAATATTGTTTTTAACAAGCATCTGATCTTGCCTAGCCTAAAATGATCAATATGACTCCAAGTTTATGGCCACTTCATGGTGGCCATCCGAGACTAGTTGGATGAGCGATTTACCCGAAGGTCTCTTTCCTTTCCCCTTTATATTATCATGCCTAATCTAAATCCCAGTCAAAGGATAGCTCAAAGGCTTGACCACAACCAACCATCATTTATTTTTAAGTCAAGCACGCTATGCCCTTCAGATCATCTGAAGTTCTAAAGGCCGGGCACGTGGTGATAGCTTGGCGACTCCACTAGGGACTAGAGAGAGTTAGGCCTATAACTAGCTATTAGCTTGGTGACTCATCTAGGGACCAAAAAGAGTTAGGCCTATAACTAGCTATATCTCACTCGGTTCTTGATTTTTCGGTCTCTATAATTATTTAGATACAATTCTTTTTTATTTTTGCCTACTAATCTCTATTGTTTATGCTTTTGGCTTGTGATTGTTAGTGGTTATTAGTGCTTGATTAAATATTGATTTGAATAAGTATGGTAATATGGGAGTGAAACAAAAAGGTTTGATTGTTTCCCAAACACACACTGAGCACTTGCATTTGCACTAGATTCCCATCGTACACCATGGTTTGGTCAGTATCCTAATTATTAGGAGGATGTGGGCCATCCAACTTTTTGAGCAACCCTCCACATAGGCATGGCAAGATCTTTCGGGATGTAAATTACCTATGGCTCTCATGAGTACCCTTTCACACTTGCATAGGGCAATACGTCCACAGGATTGAGCTCGTTCTGCCAAACCCGTAATAAGCCTAGGATCAGGGTGCCTCGACTATTCTTATCGAATAGAAAAGTGATTCAGATACCCAAGTAGGCATCAACTTAAACCCATATAATGAACCCTATGAGCTAACCATGTTAAGCCTTACCGAATGCTGCTAGAATGACCTGAAGATTAAGGTTACTCGAGGAAACATTTCTTACCTTTACTCCTATATACCTTTGGTTACGCGGGTGATGATGGGTAAACATTGTCACCTATGTTTGTCTTTATATTTTCATGATCATTCCTCTAGGATATGCCGTTACATTTGATGGCAATTCCTTGTTAATAAGTGGGTAAGTACAAGTGAAAGCCATTATCTACAATGCCATCTTAAAATAGTCATATATGACTAAGATAAGCCGTCATGCTGCTCGAATGATGGCTTAGCATGTGCTTAACATAGATGGTGATGAACGAACATCACCACTTAGATGGTCAGTCTTAATCCTCGTGAGGTATCATGTTACTTCGTGAAGAGGCAATTTTAATATGGGTATGTTGGCATGTTGCTTGTTCAATGCCTTAATATTTGTGATCATCTTATTTGCCCCTAGGCATCTACTACCTATTCTTAAGCAAATTTTGTGACTCCTTCCATTTCTTATCTTTTGCCTATCATTTCATATTGGTTATAACTCATTCTCGTTTTGCTTTTCTTTTTCACCATGCATTATTTCATCATAATTACTGTCATTATCGGATAATTGGCTCTAATGGATCGGTGTTCACCAAAGGGTGTCTATCATGGAGCAACAGTCCACTTCAGAGCTAAACCCTTTGAAGAAGTTTGAGCATGGTCAAAGCACCGACAGCATGAAGATAGGGAAGCTCTAAAATTAGAGCATGCCTTAGTAGTGCTTGAAAGGATCAAGATAAGGTACCGTCAAAATGATTGGCAAGATCTAAGGATCATATAGACTAATTAGGACAATATTGAAAGGGAGTCATTTAGTAAGAGATACGGATATATTGCTCTTCTACTCCAAGTTCATTTGAATGTCCGTTTGTTGAAAGTGGCCTCTCAGTTCTGGAATGCCATATACTTGTGTTTCACTTTCAATCATGAAGATTTGGTCCCCACAGTTGATTAATACACTGCATTACTCAACATTAAGAGGGCAAAGGTTAACAGGATATACTGCAAAGCATTGAATCCTCTAACCTTTAAGAAAAGATTGGCTCAAATCCTTGGGGTAACAGAGTATTGGATTAAGAGTAATATCAAAACAAAAGGGAACAATGAATACATCTCAGGGGCTAGTTTGAAAGAAGTGATGGCAAGTACTGTTGGCATCCAAAATATCCAAGATATCTATGTTTTGGCAATATATAGTCTGGTTATATTCCCAAAGACATTAGGCTATGTTAAAGCCACTATAGTAGATGTTTTTCTCATTTATGTTGCAATATCAATCCTACACCGACCATCATTGCTGAAACTATTTAAGCTCTTAATTTTTTGTAAGAAAATAAGTACTAGCCGATTCATCAGATGTGCCACCGCTTTTTTACATTTGGCTCATTAGTCACTTTAGCCATGAAGAAATTAGGATGTTGTATTGCTTCTTACACAACTTTAGCCCTATCTCCAAGGTACTTGAAAAGGAATGGTCCCAAGACAAATCTAAAGAGCATTGGGTCCAAAAATTTTGGAACCTCAAAGGGGAAGAGGTAACATGGAAGGCATCTTGGTTTTTCCCACAAACGATCATATATCGATACAGAGATTACAGCTGTGTAACGCTTATAGGGTTATGGGGAAGTACTAGCTACACCCCTCTTTTAGTTCTTCGATAATTCTAGTGCTACCAATTTATCCCTTTCATCTAAGACTTAGAGGTATGGGATTTTGATTATTGTGAGCTTGATTACAAGTCAAAAGTCCAGCTAGCCTTTCATGCATGGAAACAAACCCACTACATGGAGAGATATTAGAAAGGGAGTAGTATGACCTTAGGATATGATGAATGGAGGATCCGTTGTATTAGTGACGCCGTGCCCTTGTCTAGTGTTGGAATCATAAATGCTAGTTGATCAATTTCCCTCTGAGGTTGAATTGCTCAAGCGAGAGTTCGAACAAGAGAAAGCGACCTTTGCCAAAGAGATTACTTAATTAAAGGAGGAAAATAGTCAATTAAAAATGGACCTCTACTTTAGAGATGGGGAGATGAACAGGGCTATGAAGAAGAAAAATCACTTTAAGAAGAACCTCAAGAGTTTGAAAAAAGACTATGTGGCCCTTAATAAAGCAAACAAGTCATGAAGACTTAAAAAATTATCAACCAGTGGAGGACAAAAATTACTACTCTTAAGAAAGAACTACACCAATGGAAAGAAACTGCCAGAGTCAATAGGGAAAAGCTTGTTAAAACCCAAGCTCTTGCATCAACTTATCGAAGGGGGAATGAACGGTTAGAGGCCCGAGTCCAAGATTTGAAAGCAAACCAAGCCTAAAATAAAGTTCTGACACTTAGAATCCAAGACTTAAAGCATTCTTTTCAAGCTCACTAAGACCAAGTCAACACACTAGTGAGAGCCTTCGAACAGCGAGAGCAGGAATGGGTTTAGGTGGATGATCATGTACGCCAAAACTATTAGGACTATAATCGTCATCTTATAGAGTAGATTTAGATAGTTCAGTTAGAGGTCGAGAACATGATGATGTAGCTAGATCCCTGACACGTGATATCTTGCCCACCGGAGCCCACGAGCAAGAATTGTTGTATTTCTTAGACCATGTAATCAAGCAATGTAACTGTGTTAGGCATTTTTTAATGTAATCAAGTGTAATTAAGACATTTTATTGCTTTAATGAAAAATGCTATTGGTGGAGCTATCCTTTTATTTAATTATCTTTTTGCATTTGCATAACTAACCTAATCCATTCATGGTTTTTATTTATTCATGATTGCATATTCACTTTCATTGCATCAAACATATGCATGAACATACCATAAAGGCCTAATCCAAAAATAATTTAAAGTGAAGGTGATCCAAAACACAGAATCTATAGTTCGCCATCTATACAACCTCGCAATTGTCAAAAATAATAGAAAATGATCACTAGGCTCGCATTGAAAGACTTGAACTCATGTATAGTGAGTCCCAAGAGCAGACACCTCAAAAGAATAAGGAACTTCAAGCACAGATCACTGAGCTAACTAAATTACTATCGAATATGTTGAAGGAAAAAATGCAGATGAGCACAATCGAGACAAGGAAAAAAATCAGCCCACCTAAAAGTAATTTGAATAGTAGTACTGAGGCCACTAATGCTCAAGAAGGGGCACTATATGGGTAGCACCCTCCAACAACAAACATCCCACCATCTTAACCATTTCTTTATATCAATCTTGCAACACCATCCTAATTAATTCAAAGATTTCAAGGCGTGGGCTCTTCATCATCAAGGCCTATAGTCTGAACCTTGATAAGCACATGAAGCAAGAGAAAACAAAGAGGCCGTCAAAAAATGATGAGGACTTGGATAAGTATCATTCATTTGAGAAGTGTCTTTGAGCTGTGAAAGTAGGTAACAAATTTGGAATCATAAACACAAAGTCACTAGGGCTTGCTTCGACCCTCATCATCCTACCCAAGTTTAAAGTGCCTAATTTTGAAAAATACAATGGAACTATTGACCTTACTACCCATCTTCGCATGTACTGTCATAAATTGGTAGAACATGAAGAGAACGAGAAGCTACTGATCCATTGCTTCCAGGATAGTCTAATTGGTGCAGCCCTCTAATGGTACATAGGACTTGATCTTGCAAGAATTCAAACATGGGCAGACTTGGCGTGCACATTCCTTGAATAGTATAAGCATGTATCAGATTAGGTTCTAGATCATCTTTCTCTCATGAGCATGAAGAAAAAACCATTCGAGAATTTTAGATAGTATGCTCAGAGATTGAGGGATGAGGTAGCTTAAGTTCACCTTCCTCTAATTGAAAAAGGAATGACAGTTATGTTTGTTGTCACCCTATGAGTTCTTTACTACAAAAGGCTAGTAGGAAGCACCATAAAAAATTTCACTGATATGGTTATATCAGGTGAAATGATTAAGAATGCCATCAAGAGTGGCATGATATCTGTCAGGGAAGCATCTAGATCAGTCAAAAAGATAGCAAATAAAGGTAATGAGAGGAAACTGAATGCTGTAGGTGAGAACTGTGATAGGTTTAATTAAAGTTTGCATCCAACATAGCCTATGTACTTCCCAAGCATGTTGAATATAGGTCTTACCCCTTACTTATTAGCACTGCAACCAGTCCATGCTATTGAGGTCGCTTCTACAATAAGCTTTACACCAAATCTTGTGCAAAGCGTAGCCTAGAATGCATCACCTCGCAATATGCACAAAGCAAAAGCTTTGAATAACCAATAAGCATCCCAAGAAAAGAAGCATTTTAAACCACTCCCTTACTCATATAAAGGGATTTACGCTTGCTTATTGGCAAGCAAACTAGTGGCCCCAGTATTCACAAACCTAAGATCACCATCATACCCTAAATGGTATGATGAAAATGCTTAATATGAATACCACGCTAAAGTGCAAGGCCACTCCATTCAGAACTGTACTGTATTCAAAAGAAAGGTGTAGGGTTTACTAGAAAAAGGAGTGATCAAGATTAAACAAGGTCCTGGACCCAATGTGGGGCCCAACCCATTCCCTAATCATTCTAAACCAAAAGTGAATACGATAATTAATGGAAAAGGCTATTGAATTAAAAAAACCATTACAAAAATTAAAACCTCAATGAGCAAGGTCTGGTGGGCTTTCGTGAAAATTGAAATATTAATAGATAACAAAAGTCAAAGAAGAAATGTCATTGATATATCTTTGATACCACTGCGGTCAAGAACACGACTTGCAACATTGTCCATCATTCTTGTAGACGGTCTAAGGGATGATGAATTGGTCCAAATTGAGTTTTACGAGGAATGGGATGGACATGACGATCTGTCTATCAATGCCACTAATAAGGAGAGACCCACCGATAGTCAGATCTCTAGTTGTCTGTCTCTTATGTGCATGAGAAATATAGCTAATGAAAGTTTTAGGCATTATACTACAAGATGGATGAAAAGGCTGCCCAGGTTTGTTCCTTACTGGCATAAAAAGAGATGATTGTTAGATTCATTAGTACATTGCAAGCCTTTTATTATGAAAAGGTAGTGAGAAGCTTTCTATATAACTTTGTGAATGTGGTCATACTCTGTGGGAGGATCGATGAGGCTATGAAAAATGAATTGAGTAGAAAAAATATCTGTAAGGACAAAGTGAAAGAAAAGATGAAAGCTATTAAGTAATCAAAATCCAACACTGAAGCTAGTTCGTCTAAAACTCATGTTGAGTTAAACTTGAAAGGAAATGATTGATAAAGAAAACTATAAGATTATGGAAAACATAGAAGAAGTTTGGATGCTAATGAATTTAGTTTGGCAAATCTTGGTGCAATCTAAGTTGCTTAATGCAACTAAGAATATAGAGGAAAGGATTGACAACTTTTATGATTTTCATACTGTTTACGGCTATACTCTTCAAACATGCAAAAAATTTCACACAATGGTTCAAAGGATGATGAACGAGGGTAGCTTCGAATTCTATGATGAAAAGCAAACCCCATATATCGAGTCTGCAAATGTAACATCATCCATTAATGCACTAAAAGAAGAAGAGGGCAATCTCCCTTATGAGATTGGAAGGCCATTGATTTTGTATAACAATTGATCGAGAGTTAAAGTTGACCTTATTCAGCTTTTGCCAAAGAAGATCATTCAACTTCCATCTCCCTTCCCGTATAAAGATAATAAGGCAGTTCCTTGGAACTATGAAAGCAAAACCTTAATCATTATAGAATCTAGCCAACAAGCAGCAAGCATTGATCTTTCAGGGGCAAGTCACCTAACTCAGAGGAGCAATGTTACACCCCAACAATATCTAAACGCAACACTTAGTAAGAAAATGATAATCTCATTTCTCAAGCACTGAAGTTTGCAACCAAAAACTTAAATTTGGTAGCTGTCAAGGATCCAGTGAGCGAGAAAGAAGATATGAAATTCCTCAAATTCATCAAGCACAATGAATACAGTATCGTCGATTAGTTGAATAAACAACCCGCTAGGATATCTGTGTTGTCACTGCTGTTGAATTCAGAAGCTCATAGGAATCCCCTCCTTAAGGTTTTGAATAAGGCCTATGTCTCTACTGACATCTCTATAGGTCAGCTGCATTGACTAGTGAA
Source organism: Adansonia grandidieri (assembly GCA_038382065.1). Lineage (NCBI taxonomy): Eukaryota > Viridiplantae > Streptophyta > Magnoliopsida > Malvales > Malvaceae > Adansonia > Adansonia grandidieri. Next base: position 29,300 of record JBBYHK010116618.1, on the reverse strand, counting down.
CAACATCACTGCCAATAATTACATATCTTTCAGTGATGATAAAATCTCCCATGGAGGAAGAAAAAATTACAAAGCCCTCCATATCACCACATATTGTAAAGGCACCATATTGCCTAAGGTGCCCATTGATAATAGGTCGACTTTAAATGTAATACCCATGTCATGCTTGAACAAGCTCTCTATTAACACATCTCATATCCAAAATAGTCATATAATTATGTAAGCGTTCAATGGAACCTACCAAAACATTATAGGAAACATCACCATTCAACTCCAAATCAGCCCATGTACTTACGAAGTTGACTTCCAAATGATGAACATTGCTTATCATATAACTGCCCATTGGAAAGGCCTTGGATTCATTTTGCTAGGGCAATACCATCATCTTTGCATCAAAAGTTGAAATTTGTCATTGAAAATAAAGTTGTCAGCATCAGAGAAGAAAAAGATATCATTGCTGCTACCTCGACTGATGCCCTATATGTTGAACTTGACGAAGATATCACAGAATCCTCTTTCTAATCCTTTGAGTTTGTCAACAAGTAGCAAGCATTGATCTTCCAGGGGTAAGTCACCTAACTTGGAGTAGCGATGTTATGCCCCAACAGCATCTAAAAGGAGCACTCAACAAGAAAATGATAATCTCGTTTCTCAAGCACTGAAGTTCATGGCCAAGAACTCAAATTTGGTAGCTGTTAAGGATCCAGTGAGCAAGAAAGAAGATATGAAATTCCTCAAATTCATCAAGCACAATGAATACAGCATCATCGATCAGTTGAACAAGCAACCTGCCAAGATATCTGTGTTGTCACTATTGTTGAATTCAGAAGCTCATAGGAATGCCGTCCTTAAGGCTTTGAATGAGGCTTATGTCCCTACTAACATCTCTATAGGTCAGCTAGAACGCCTAGTGAACATCACCGCCAACAATTACATATCTTTCAGTGATAATAAAATCTCCTATAGAGGAAGAAGAAATTACAAAGCCCTCCATTTAACCACATATTGTAAAGGCACTATATTGCCCAAGGTGCTCATTGATAAGGGTCAACTTTAAATGTAATACCCATGTCATGCTTGAATAAGCTCCCTGTTAACACATCTTATATCCAAAATAGTCATATGATTGTATGAGCGTTCGATGGAACCTGCTAAAACATTGTGGTAAACATCATCATTCAACTCTAAATCGGCCCATGTACTTACAAAGTTGACTTTCACATGATAAACATTGCTCTATCATACAATTGCCTATTGGAAAGGCCTTGGATTCATTGTGCTAGGGCAATACCATCATCTTTGCATCAAAAGTTGAAATTTATCATCAAAAATAAAGCTTTCTACATTAGAGAAGAAGAAAATATCATTACTGCTACCTCGACTGATGCTCTATGTGTTTAACTTAACAAAGATATCATAAAATCCTCTTTCCAATCCTTTGAGTTTGTCAACAAGCAGCAAGCATTGATCTTTAAAGGGCAAGTCACCTAACTCAAAGCAGGGATCTTACGCCCTAACAGCATCTAAAAGCAACACTCAGCAAGAAAATGATAATCTCATTTCTCAAGCACT
>JBBYHK010116618.1:0-22529 GCA_038382065.1 Adansonia grandidieri | reverse complement strand
AAAAGCCTCAAGTAAGTATCTTTGACCTTACAAGCTTATCGAAAAGTATCCCAAACTCATTTTTTTAGTCCTCAAAGAGGGGGATGCTTATCAAAGCCCACACAAGCTAGTGGCACCACACTACCTACCTTAGTCCTCAAAGAGCAGGATGCTTTTCTACCTCAAAGCCCACACAAGCTGGTGGCAACTACTTACCTCAGTCCTCAAACAATAGGACTTTCCTACCTCAAAGCCCATACAAGTTGGTGGCAACTACCTATCTCAGTCCTGAAAGAGCAAGATGCTTAAAAGAGTCCACATAAGCTGGTGGCACCACATAACCTACCTCAATCCTCAAAGAGTAAAACCCTTTCTTACTTTAAAGCCCACACAAGCTAGAGGAACTTATTTACCTTAGTTCATAAAGAGCTAGACATCTTTCTTCACTTACCTTAAAAGCCCATACATGCTGGTGGCACTTGTCTACCTTAGTCTACAAAAGCTAGACGTCTTTCTTTACCTACCTCAAAGCCCACATAAGCTGATAGCACCTCTTTGAAAAAAAAATAAAAAATAACCTAGTAGGGAGGTCAAACCTTACAAAACTCATTAAAACCTTTCTTTTCTGTAAGTTGTTTAATCCATCTCGACATGATGCTAAATAACTCTCCACTTCTCAATAGACATATAAATCCATCATCATATCCGAACAAAATAATGTCTATTTGTCTTTGTCCTATGCCTAATACTTAGCAACAGCCAAAAAGAGGTAGTTGTAGACACTTCATTTTATCTGGGCCAGTTTCTAACATCCTAAGGGTTAGGTAAAAGATGATAAAATCAAAAAATAAAAATAAAAGCTCATCAAGCAAAAAATTTTTGGGAAGGTCTAAAATACTTATAGGCCGTATTAAAGAGAAATATAAAAATGAGGTATCAAAGATCACTTTTCATAGGGTCACTACGGTCATTCAAATGAATGTATAAATCAATTTTCCATTGTTTATGACCAAGTTGAGGTAAATCAAGAAGCCACAGGTACGTACAAGTTATATCAGGGCATAAATATTAATATAAGGCCTTTACAGTGCAAAAAACTTGAGTTTTCACATGTAGTATCAATACAAGAGTGTTTGGTATCGATACGTAAGGTGTGATATTGATACATGGCATGTTTGTATTGATACAGACCTTGGCAGTAACTAAAGTTATGATTTTTGGCAAAATTTATTGATATAAATCCATGAAGTATCAATAGAGATCCATAGAGTATCGATACAAGCCTCTAAGTTTCGAGACTGGAAAGATTTTTTGCTCTTAGTATTGATAAATAGTCACTGTATCAATACTCAGGAGTAAAAAGTACCTTGTGTATTGACACAACATGTTTTGTAACAAGAAATTATCATAAATCATGTTTTTACAACTTTTTAGCCTTTGAAACCTGATTTAAACATGTTTTTGCACCAAGAAATTATCATAAATCATAGCAAACCTCAACTATGGGCTCATGAATGAATTCAAACAAATTTTTAAAGCCCAAACAATCAATGAGAAAGGTCACTTTCATAAGATATATGGGTGTAAGAGGGTATGGCAAGCATATCTCTAGTGCAGGCTGTCACAGCCTTTCTACCTCCTTGCTCAGCATGGCAGAACCAATACGAAGAGAGTCAGTTGAGCATGGTAGCTAGAAATGTTCCCTGGTCTAAGAGAGAAAAATAAAAAATGCCCTTGCCTTGTCTCTTATAGGCATTGGCTGAGCATTAGATTAAAGGGGGGACGTTTCAACTATGAAAAATTCTCTACCAGCTATCTTAAAAAAAATCTCAACCATAAAAAAATACTCACAAAGAAGCTCTCTAGCAATCCTAGAAAACTCCTCATCCATCCTCATAAATCCTCCATCAACTCCAGCTCCAACAACTCACCAAAACACTATTCTATTGCCTTTCACTCTCAACCAATCTCCATTCCCGTAGCACCCTAAAACCACCAGAACACCTTTAAAAACTCAACCTTTCACATACTTTCATTTTCAAAGCACCCTATGAGCAACCATATTACTAGGAAGCTTCCTTCTTTCACCATTTTTCTTGCTAAATAATAGCAAAAAAAAAGGGAAAAAACTAAGTTTAAAGTTGCTACTTTAAAAAAGAAGGAAACTTCAACCTTTTGCTAGTATATTTTTACCTTGTTCCATATATTTTCTATTTTGATCATTCATTTCATTTTAGTAAGCCCTTCATGTTGCCATGACCTTCCTAATACTCTCATGCATCTTTGTTGCCTTGGTTATGGTAGTCCTAGGATCTTGATGACCTTCTTAACACCTTGATGTTGTTGGATATATAAACTCACCATGCTTTATTTTCATCATCAAACAGCATCTTTTCATGCATTTTTTGCCATGATCCCTCTATATTCACATATCTATTTCATATTTAAATGGTCACTATAATGTGTCATAGGTATATTCAAATATTTTTGTTGTGTTTTAAGGAGGCTCGTGAAACAAAAATGTTGTCTTGACAACTTTAACATCCCCTCCTTTGTATAAACATGTTTATATCACCTCCATGCACCCTATTTGTCATCTTCTTGCATCTATGCCATCCATTTCCATGCCAAAATGTTATCTTTACATGTTTGCATGTTTAATCCATGTTTATCTTTATATGTGCTGTATTTTGTTCATGATATCTCTATTAAAATGCTTGCTTATTTCTCATGAACTGATTTTTAGAAACATCCTCAAGTTAAATTCATGTTACCTTCAATAGATGAAGAGTAGCATAGACTTAATGTTTTTATTAAATTGTCTCCTAATCTTGGGGGTAAATCAACATTTCAACTCTATCATGGTGAAATAAGTTCATTTTTCAAAAAAAAAGAGGGAAAACAAATCTTTTTTAACGTTAATCCTTGATCTTGAGTCTTATGTTCCTTTTTATGACATGGTCAATAGGTTGATCCATCATCCTAAACAACTCTGAGATCATGGAATGAACTTGTGAAGCCCATGTTACTTTCTATTGCATATGTTCGAATGTCCCAAATTCAAGCCTAAATTCGAAAAAAATCAAAATACCGAATAGTCCACCCTATTTTGGCTCTGGCAACACTTTTTTTTGAACTTGAAAAACCATTTTTGAACCATAAAATATTTCCTTTTATTTTCTAATATTTTTCCTTTTTAGGGCTTTGAATTACCTTTTTAACAATGTCTTATTTGCCATGGGATCATCCCAGATGAGGGAGTTATGATTTTTCGAACCTTTGCCATCCAAAACCCTTAGAACCAACGTGCAACATTCTGTTTGGGCCATTATGGCCAAATGATTTTTTTTTCAAAATTTTTAAAGATTTTTCCCAAAAAATTTACAAAGTTCTTTTTCCAAAAAGGTATTATCTATGATCTAATGATTCTAGATAAGCTTAGAATGATTTTTCAAAATCCAACATGCCCTTTTAATTGTACATGCTGCCAATACTGAGATGAACCTAACTTTGAAAAGTAATTCCGCTTAGAAAGTGATTTTCTAGAAATTTTAGAATATTTTTATATTAGACCTAATTGAGTTAACTTTCCAACAATACCTTATTTACCCCCTGAAGCTTTCGGCTGTACCCAAAACAAATACGGGAATAGAGGGGACATAATGTTGTCCTTTATTTTCAACCTAATTTTCGAATCTCCTTTTATTGGGATGTTCAGATGTCTCAAAATTTGTTTGGTTGATTCTTCCATAACATCAGCCTCTTTTGACTCGGGTCAAGATTAAAATACAAAAAAATAGGATTTCATATTAAAATTTTCGCTTGTAGAGATACACCAACTTCATTACTCCAAAGAGGATACTCTAACCCCATTTTTAATTAAAAAATTCAAAATTTCCCCTTGTTCTTAAATGTTTTCCTAACTTTGGGGATTCTCTAACCCTACTACTCAAAGGGGATACTCTAACCTTATTTTTTTATTAAAAGTTTAAATTTTAACTTTAATCTCAACTATTTTCGTAACTCTATTTTAGGGGGTGCTCTAACTCCACCTCACTGAAGGGATATTTCAACCTTACTTTTACCTTAAAAACTTAAAATTGTCTCTCTTATGGATGCCTCAAACTGTTATGATAAAAATCATCTTTGTCTTTCAAATTACCACCGAATCCAAACTGATCTCTAAAATTGTCATCTCGGCTATTATTCAATAATCGAAGACAATCAGGAGATATATCTTGGTTGCCTCTCCCTTTTTAACTTCTTTTATTTGCGATTGCTTGTTTATGATGTTATTACATTACTTATTTTTTGCTTTACTAACTCGTTTTCCTTTTGTAGTGACTATTGTGCATTCATATTTAAAATTTGTTTTCCAATAAAATCTACAAGGCGATGTTTCATGTTTAGTATTTTTCTGGTGCCTAATACGACACATCCAATTTTTTTAAATCCAATCCAGAAATCATTTTCACAAAAATCCCTATTTCCTTACTTCTTTGAGGTGCATATATGACCTAATTTTCTTTAAAAAACTCAGATCCATTTTCTAAAACTTCATGTATTAAAGAGGATTATATTTGAATACAGACCAAATGGAACCGATTTAATCGAGACCAAAGTGAGACATAGTTAGTAGGTACTGATTTCAGGTGTTGTAGGGATTCTAGTTTTTCTTGCACAAAACCAACTCTCGAACCCTACCAACAATCTTCGTAACTCTTAATATTATTTTCAATAGGTGTTTGATCTTGCCTATCCTAAAATGATCGGCGGTAACTCCAAGTTTATAGCCACTTTATGGTGGCTATCTAAGACTAGTTGGATGAGTGATTCACCTGACGGTTTCTTCCCTTTCCCCTTCATATTATCATGTCTAATCTAAATCCCAATTAAGGGATAGCTCAAAGGCTCGACCACAACCAACCATCATTTATTTTTAAGTTGAATGCGCTATGCCCTTTAGATTATCCGAAGTTCTAAAGTCCAAGCATGTGCTAACACATGTAAATCTAAATGAGAATGAAATAGCAATGATATGATGATAACTCAAATATATATATAAATAATCGTTCAAATTAATGAAATACATCAAAACATTTTTCATCCTTAAGGTATTCCTAGCATGAATTTGCTCAATAAGGTTCTGAAGATGTTCTTTATATTTTGATCAAGATTTGATTGGCCAAAATCCAATTATGGCATAATTTTTTAAAAGTCTTTGACAATCTCTCAACTTGATCTTGTTGGACCTTGAAAGGCATGCTTTAATTCCTGAACCCTTGCAGTCAAAGCTTCATTCTCAATCATTCCCTTTTGAAGAACTTGTACTCAAGCTGTCAAGCTTTTGCTTTTTTTCTGATAAACTAGTGCAATTGTTTGAGTCTTAGTGATTGTTTTTGCAATAGTCTCCATTTAAGCCTTCCAAGCCTCTAAGTCATTAGTAAGAAAGATAAGCTTGACTTTTCATTGGGCTAAGGATTTGCTAATTCTTCGGTATTACTTAGCCCTCTAAAATGCCATGTAGTCTTTCTTCTAGTCCTAAAGATCTTTGTTGATGGCATTTTTTGTCTTAACAAGGTCGCGTATCCACCCCTTTTAGACTTGATACTTATGCTTCAATTGACTCTTCTCTTTTTGCAACTGAGGATTTCTTTAGTGAATGTGACTTTTTCTTGTGTAAACTCATGCTTTAGGATCTCAATCTCAGATGAAGGGTTTTTTGTTGTCAAATCAAAGATTAGTATCTATGAAATATATATATTTATTTTAGGTAAGAGGTAGAATTATGAGTTTTTTTAAAAAAAATTATTCAACATGAAGGATTCCCTTAGTAGGTAATAATATGGTGTCATTAACTTGCCTAACTATGTTAATCTTCATAGGCCAGAGTCATTGTTTTCTCTCTTTTTAGTATGATTTGGTAGGTCTTTTACTATACATCAAAGATCTTTTATATCTAGCTTATGTAACCCTCCTCTTCATATTCAAAATCTAGCAGATAAAGCTCACGAGTAATAAGAACAAGCTGTCAGCAATTAAATTACCATAAACCCATAAATGGATCATAACTAATGCTTCCCTATAATCCATTAAAAGGCACCCTAAGAAATGCTTTGTGTTTATTCATAATCAAGCCAGGAACGATCCATGGAACTATCCAAGTCACTTCATTAGCAATAAAATTTGAAAACTTTGTAATCAATTGATCTTTAGTGGTATCTTGTGGCCACTATTTTTCTACAAATTTGGTGAAAGGACTAAAATTCAGCATGTATGGCTATAATGGTTTCTTAATGTAAGAATAACTGAGAAGCCATACATATAACATTGATGAGCATTTGATGAAATGTGCTTTGCCTCTTTTTCTCCCAAAAGTTAAGGATCGAATAGTCTCCACTAAGATGGCAAGAGTAAGATTGATACCACAACTCAGGTCTGAGAAAATATCTACCACGCCAACCTTTATGTGCCTTAAAGCCCTTAAAAAAATAATCAGATAATAGGTTGCCAATTTGAAAGCATCCTAAATCTTTTTCCTGTCTGACTGAATACTCATAATAGACTTCAAACTATTTTATGTGATACATACTATTTCCTAGTTTAACTAGATATGAGTCTGCCCAGTGTTCTCCAACTCTAAGCATATTAGCCAACTTTTTCTTGAGAGGTGTAGGTTTTGTTAACTTAGTGTAAATTTTGTTTAATTGGGCCTTTCTAATATTAAGCATGGTTGCGTACTCTTGTACAGTAGGGAACAGATCATGCCTATTGGAAGTAAATCATCTATTTGCGGGATTCCAAATTTGTATCATGATCATAGTAATTTGAAGTCAATTTTGACTTCAATAAATAGAGCAATACCCTATAATCTTCTACAAAGATTGCCTTATCAATCTTATCCCAATCATTCCACACATATCTCAACTCCTGAAGATTAAACTGGCTAAAAACCATTTTAACCTATTCTAAGATCTCTGAGATGGGCTGGAGACTATCCCCACTCTTTTTATGTTCCCTTTTGGACTCGATCTTGACTATCTCAAAATCTTCAAAGCCTTTACTTAATGCTTGTGCCATGGTAAGATACTTGTCTATGGATAGTGCCACTGAAACTAAATGTCCTAAGATGATATGACATGTAGCAAAGACGATAACAAAAAAACTTAAGTTAGTAACATATTGAATACAAGAAACAAATCATAGAATAAATAGCATTATGATGCTTTGGGGTGAGCATGAAAAAAATTAGGCATAGATGTTTTGCCCGTCAAACCTAGACTTATGCAAATAGTATACTAGCATGTCTAGAGAACAACTGTCCTATTCAGATAAAAATCAATGCTTAAGATAGTGACAATTCATTCGTCACCATACAGTTATAAGCTAACATCAAGTTATCCATTAGATAGCATGATAGCTTATTCAAGTGTTCATTCTCATCGAGACACCATGAGGCCTCCAAGAATCTTAAGTAGTTGTTTATCATTGTCTAATGATTGGTGGGCTCTAAGCTATTAGTTAGGCAGCATAACAACTTACCCAAGTAGGTTTGGTTGCTTGGGAAATGATACTAGCCTAAAAAAGGATGTTAAGTGACAATGTTCAAATATCATTTTTCTAAAAAGACAGAGGTGTTAGCCATTGGAATGGCATGCCCCTATAGTATTATTACAATGGATGACATAATTTGGGGTGGGAGAGAACATATTGGTGACGATGTTCATTCATCATCATTTATGAAATAAATAAATGAAAAAAAAGAGTAATAGGTAAGAAGTGTTTCCCTATGTGTCTTATTCTTCAAGTTAATCTAGCAACACTTTGGTATGGCTTGACATGGTTTAGCTCTTATGGATATATGAGGTTGACTTAACTCTAAAAGGTTCCAAAATTACTCCTAGATCACGTAAGTATAGCTGAAGCACTCTAATATTAGGCTAATCATAGGTTTGGCAAAATAGGTTTGATTTGGTGGATGTATTTTGCTATGCCCATATGGATAAAGAGAATCCTACAGGAGCATAGGTACTTTACACCCTAAAAGATATTGCTAAACCATGAGTAAAGAAGAGATACCATGCAGACAATTAGTTCACTTTTACCTAATAAAGTTGTTATTATCTTTCCAAGAAAAGAACGGTTGAGAGTCTAGTGCAAATGTGAGTGAGCGATGTGTGTTAGGGAAACAATCAAACCTTTTTATTCACTCCTTATTACCATTATACCAAAATTATTATATTCACTTTTTGAGTAAGAAGGAACACTAGCTATCATAAAAAACACAAAAATACAGAGAATCATAGCAAATAAATATCATGTACAAATAAGATTAAAAAAAGAGGACTATGAATAAATAATGACTAAAATCGAGGGATACCGAGAACCATGATAAAATTTAGCTAATTAGATGCTTGACTCTTAAAATCAAATCCCTAGGAGAGTTCTTAAGCCATCATGATAGGCCTTAATTTTCTTGCGTGACACGTTGAGACTTAAAATGAAAGAGAGAATGAGCTTGCCTTTGAATCATCTTTTGACCAAGATTTGAATTAGCCTTGATAAAGTGAAAGTTGAAGCGAGAACCATTAGATGAATTGCTCTCTAACCGATTTTGGATAGTCATTTCAAAATGACCATGATTTCGAGTCACTATTGATCATTTTGGGCTTAGTATGATTGGATATCTATTGAAACCAGTGATTTCGAGTAACAAAACTTAAAACACTAATTTTATGAACTAAGTATATAGAGTTTATTTTAAAAGGGTGCAAGAGTTAGTTACAGGTAGGGAAGGACTAGCACCCCTACGACACCCAAAATTGGTACCATCTGGCCATAAATGATCAAAGTCTCAGTTTTCTTTGATTTTATCATGCGATCATTATTTATGTGTAATACCCTTCTTATGATGTATATTGAATTCAAGTTTTTATGATAAAAGTTCAATTAAAATCTCTCTATAAAGGATTCAGTAAAACGAGGTTTAGATTAATGTAAAAGAGGATACTCTACTAAAGAGATACAGATGTAGAACATTACCTCGGGATTTATGAAATTTGATATTTTTGAAAATATGAATGCAAATCATCATCAAGAAGAGAAATGAGTTCGTAAGATAGAAAGGAATATAATAAAAGTTGCATTAAAAAGGAATACTTGAAAATATAGAAAATGAAGGATGATCGGGATGTATCTTGTAATTAACCTACTTATTGAAGAATAATTGAATTGATAATTTTGAGATGTGTTTGGATTCAAAAGCTGTCTTAAGCACAAAAATTTAATAAAAGGTTCAAGGAAGCCTAAAGGAGGAAAAACTTAGATTTTGGATATATTTTGAAGAGGAAGGTTGGAGTGTCCTTTTGGAGGAAATGGGGCTAGAAAAACCCTTTGGAAAATTGGGGTTGGAGTATCCCTTTGAAAAAAAAGATTTAAGTGACTTTTGAAAATTGAAATTTTTGATTTTTTAAAGAAAATAAATTTTAAATAGGAAAATATTTAAAATAGGAAATGGAGATTAATTTTGGAAACAATTTTAGGTTTTTATTGGAGCTTAAAGGGCTTACGTCATGATGACATCATAGAAGGCCTATTAAATATATTTCGAGTCACTAGAATAACTAGAAAAGATGGTTCGAGAAAATTAAAATAAATTTTCTCTAGTTCAACAAAAACAGGGTACATAATCACACTGTTTACTTTCCTGAATTTATTTTGGTTTGATCCGATGGTTCCTAAAGACAAACAAGATACCATTGGAAAGGTAACTTAATAGAGATTAATGTAAGCATATTCCAAAGCAGTAGTTGATTCTATCAAAGAGTGGATTTGTCCCTACAATGGATTCGTTGATAAAATATGAAGTTGATTTGATGCACTGCTATTGATTCAATTCCTAAAAAGATGCCAACAACTCCCATTACTAGAAAATTACTTTCTAGGTGGAATTAATTTTTGAAACAGAGTCTAAGTTATTATTGATAGCAAGTGCTAGAAAAAGGGAGCAGTAAGCTTTGAAAAATATCCTGGACTCATTTGAAATCGTTGAATCACCAATAATGCCTTCTTAGAAAGGGGATTTTAAAAATTTTCAACAAAAATATTTAAAAAATATATATAGAAAAATCATTTGGCTAGTCAGAATCACCTAACAAAATGTAAATCACTGATCTTAGAGGTTTTGGACATCAAGGGTTCCAAAAATCATAACTTTTTAATGATCTAAGGGCAAATAAAATATCGTTGCTAAGGTAATTTAAAACCCTTTCCAAGAAAATTGCTAGAAAATTCCAAAAAATCATCTTGAGTCTAAAAATAAATTTTTAAATAAGGATCACTGTGTTGCCAATACCAAAACAAGGGTTTCTTTGGGTTGAGGCTTTTATGGTCACGTGCTAAAGTGTTGGACATAGAATGTCCAATCACTAAGGTCCATGGCAATGAATTAATGGACTAATCCAATTCCTGTAAACCATCCACTATCCACACCAATAGTAATGATAAGCTTGGAACAAGACTTAAACTAAATATTTGAAAACATTATTTTTTATTATATACTAAAATAGAATTTATTTGGCTTAATAAGGCCATAATTCCAAACTTTTGTGTTTGATATATCCCTAAGATTAGAAAACCAATATATTGAAAACCTTAAATCCATGCTAACCCCACTGATTAAGGTTAGTATAGACTTAACTTGGGGTTTTCTTTGAAAACATAATTTTACAAGAATCATGAGCCATTTTAACATACATATGATGAACTAAAATAAGTAAAGATATCAAATGTAAACAATAAGTAAAAATAGCTAACTATCCATGCACTTCATCAAAGAAATCATAGTGACAATGCCTTCCAAAAGCATGGTCAAGATTAAAATATGCTAGGCTAAGCATTCATACATGAAATGAGTATGTTGAAATGAAGAAAAACATGGCAAGAATGCAAGAGCAGGGGCTGTTTTATTGTCAACAAGAAATATGGCATTCTAGTTCATCAAAATACATTAAAGCACCAAAAAAATCATAAAAATCCTAAAGCTACCACAAACAAGCTACAATTATGCATGGAAGCCTTAATAGGGTTATGAAAACTTGAAGGCTTACTAAGATGATGATGATAAGAAAAACAAAAAATAAAAAGAAGAAAAAAAATGAAAAATATACCCTAATAGAAGCTTGAACTCCTAGTTATATCCTTAAACTGCACCTAGTAATTTGTAACTCAATTTTTTGCTTTTCTTTGCTATGGACTAGCAAGAAAAGAATAAAAGAAAATGCTTTCGGTTATGATGGCTATGGATGATATTTTTAGGGTAAATATTAGGGAAATAAGGTTTTGGTTGGGTGGAAAAAAAGTCATAGGCATGGGATTCTTGGGAGAGTTTAAGGTTTTTTTAGTGACTAATTTAAAAAAAGGTTGCCTTTTTAGCTGAGTAAGAATTAGATTATATAGTGGATAATTTTAGCCATTACGATGATCTAGCAATAAGGGCATATAGGACTTTTGGCATGTACAATACAATTACTTATTTTAACAATGCGAAACCTTTCAGCATTTGATTAGATAACTTTAATTCTTTCAGGCAAAGAAATTCATATATTAGCTAATCAAATGTGTAGTCTCAAGTCTATCCCTCGTAAAACTAGAGTTTGCATGGAATACTTTCATGCCAAACTCATTAGCTTTTTTAAAATGTGTTAATCCAATATTTAGAGCCCAAAAATAAAATCCACATGATTTATGTGAAGTTATGTTCTATATTGGATGATTTTTGGGGCCAATGTTGTGACTAAATTTAAGTTCTGAAGTCATGGTATGAAGGAAAGAAAAACATCTACAATTAGGCCAAAATAGCCTTGTGTATCAATACATTGAGCTTTTATTAATACATTGAGCAAAGAAACATAAAATGTATTAGTACTTTGAATTTGATATCAATACAAAGCATGTTGTATTGATACAACAAAGCTTATATCGATACCCAGCTTGTTGTATCGATACTTATTAGCCAAAAATCATGATTTTAACTTCAATATAACTCTGTATCAGTACAAACACCTTTGGTATCAATACAAATACCTTTGGTATTAATACAAATAGTAAAATCTTGGAATTTAAATGACACAGAGCCTTGTATTGATACCTCATGCCCTTGTATCAAGACACATATACAAAATGCATACTTTTTTACCTTTAACATTTCGAACTCTTTACCTTAGCTGAGAATGATGGGAGCTTGACCAATGTTTCTGTAAATTAGCTTAATGGTATTTCGGATGATGACTTTTAATACATTAAATGTTGGCTTAGACTTAATGAAATGTCTACAAAAGGTGATATGAACATGTTTAAACAAAGAAGAGGTTGCTGGAGTCTTCAAGATAGCATTTTTTCCATAAAACATACCAAACTACTAGAAAAATGCATGGATATGCTCAAAGCATGCTAAGATAAACATTCAAGCATGAGATGAGCATGTGAAAATGAATGGAACATAACAAGAAATGCATGAATAAGGTTTGTTATAATGGCAAAAAGTAAAACATGGCATGTTTAGTCACTAAGTAACTCCAAAGCATCGCCAAAAGATCATCACTGTCCTAGGACTACCACAACCAAGGGCATAATAAAGTATAAGAGTCATACGATGGTTATGGTAACATAAATGGATCATTAATACGATGCAAATGCTGAAAATAAAAAAATAAATAAAGCAAGGTAAGGAAAATATACCTTCAGACTTTGATCTTTCCTTTGAGTAGTAGCTTTAGGCTTTCTTTTTTCCCCCTCTTTGCTATTGATTAGCAAAAAAAGGTTGAAAAAAGGGAGTTTTGGTTATGGTATGGACAAAAAGGTGTTTGAAGGATGAAAAATAAGGAAAAGAAGTGTTTTAGGATGGCTTTTCGAGTGCTAAAAGAAAGATACGAGAATGAAAGTGTTTTTGGGTTTTTTATGGCTGAAGAGTATTGAGAGAGTGTAAAAAATTAAGAGTGTTTGTTGGAAGTTGGAAGTTTTCTTTTATATGCACATGGTTAGCTAAGTTTTTCAAAACCAAAATAAGGGTATTTTTTGAGTTTTTCGATGTACTGCATAAACAGCCCTAGGTATTATGCTTAATTGGCTAAAATTTCATTGGTCGCTAGTAGCAAAGTGTTAAAGAAAAAGGGTTGTAATAACTTGAAACTAGAGAAAAGCTAAGTATGCCTTTTAACAAACTGAATATTTCATAAAAATGTTTCATTTTTGAGTAATTTTAGGCCTTAAAAATTTATTAAACCCAATCATAAGTCCAAGAATGAAGTCGACATGATTTTTAGGTATTTATGTTTAAGATTACACGATTTTAACAAAGTTGTTTCCAAATTCATATTTTGATTTTATAGTGAAAGTTATGAAAATGGCATGAAACAAACACATTTTGCTTTATGGTTTCAATATAAAGAACTCTATATCGATACCTAGGACTTTCATGTAACGATGCTAAGAGCCCTCTGTGGATACTAGAGGTATTTTTGGCTTTTGGTATCGATACAAAAAGTATTGTATTGATACCAAGCATAAAAGTTTTTTTGGTATCAATACCCATAGCCTGTATCAATACAAACGAGCCTAAAGTCATGATTTCATGTTCAAAATAACCTGGTATCAATACTACAATCTCGAATATCGATACCACAGCTTGTGTATCAATATAAATGGCAAAAATTTTAAATTTTGATGGCATAGTGCCTTGTATCGATACCTTACATTGATGTATTGAGACATTCTTGCACAAGTGTAGATTTTCCTCACCTTTGACTCTCTAAACACCTCATTTTAGCTGAAAAGATGGAAAATATCATTGCTCTTCCAAATACCTTCAATGGTGCCTTTAATGATGGCCTTTAATGTTTTTAATGCTGGTTCAGACAAAATAAGGTGTTTGCAGCTAGTTTTCTTTGCTCATTACTAAGTATCGAGAATAGGGCAAAGACAAATAGACATCATTTTGTCTGAGATGAAATGATGCTTCTTGAATGCCTACAAATATGAGATTTAATTAACATTTCACTGTGATGGGTGCAATATATTGGTAGGGATTTTGGTATTGGTTTAAATGAGCTTTTGTAAGGTTTAACGTCTCTATTAGGCTTTTGACTTTAGTTTGACCCCCTTAGATAGGTGCCTAACTTTTTATGGGTTAACTCAATTAGTGCCTAGCTCTTTGTATACATACTTTATTGGTGCCTAGCTCTTTGTGGACAAATTTTATTAGTGCCCAGCTTTTTATGGATAGCTAGATTGGTGCCTAGCTTTTTATGGACTGACTCTACTAGCATGTAGCCTTTTGTGGATGGAGTCCATTAGTGCCTAACTTTTTTGGACAAACTCTATTTATGCCTAGCTCTTTGTAAACTGACTCTATTAGTGCCTGGCTCTTTGTGGATGGAATCTATTAGTGCCCAACTCTTTATGGACAGACTTAATTGGTGCCCATCTCTTTGTAGGTAGACTTTGTTGGCACCCAAATCTTTATGGATGGACTCTGTTGATGCCTAACTTTTTATGTATAGCCTCTTTGTGGATGAGCTTTATTGGCACCCAGCTCTTTGTGGACAGACTCTATTGGTGTCTAACTTTTTATGGACTGACTCTATTGATATCTAACTCTTTGTGGACAGATTATATTAGTGCCCACCTCTTTGTACACTAACTCGATTGGTGCCTAGCTCTTTGTGGATTGATTCTACTGGCGTCTAACTCTTTTTAGATGGATCCTATCGGTGCCCAACTCTTCATAGACTGACTCAACTGGTGCCTAACTCTTTGTTATGCACTCTATTAGTGTCTAACTCTTTGTAGACAGACTTGACTAGTGCCTAGCTCTTTTTGGATTGACTTTATTCGTGCCCAGTTCTTTGTGGATAGACTCTATTGGTACCTAACTCTTAGTGGACAAACTTGACTAGAGCCTAACTTTTTATGGACTAACTCGATTGGCACTCAACTCTTAATAGACTGACTTGATTGGTGCCTAGCTCTTTATGGATAGATTTTGTTGATGCCCAACACTTTACGGACAAACTCTATTAGCGCCAAGCTTTTTATGAACTATAGGGAGTAAGTGTCCAACTTTTTATAGACTAAAGGGATATAAATGTAGTTATGTTACCTGGATGTCTTTTCGATTTGGGATCTCACATGGTCAAAAATTTTTACCTAGAGCCTTTTGAGTCTTTATAGATATAAGAATCTATACCTGAGGTTTTTTGCTAGTTTGATTTTTAGTGTTAGGAGTTTGCATCTAAAAAATATTAATTATTGCATGATTAATGCATAAGGATGCAAATGTATAGATGATGTAATATGATGATTTAAAAATCTAATCTGGTAATTTATTATAACATTTTGAGTCATTTGCTCATCCAAGAGTTTAATCTAGTGCCTTCTTGTCTTAGGGTTTACCAATCTTACTCTCGATGTCTAAAGGCTTTGAATAGTTAAAGTTTTTTTTGGAGAGCATGAGAAGCCCGTAATTATAAAAAAGTTTCTTGAACTTGATTAGCTCATGCCTAGGATGCTTTTAATTATGTTTGTTCATTAATTTGGTGGACTCGTTTATGGTTTGACTGAAGGGATTGCTTTTAATAGTTTAGGTTGACTGACCTAAATTTTGAAGGCACTACTAATGAGGGGTGAAAAAATGACTAATGCTTTTATTTTTAGGTAAGTTTTGCTAGGTGGAAGATTTTGAATATGCTTTTGAAATAGGGAGGTCTAAGAGTAAGACCAACTGTGGTTCTGAGGTTTATTCTTGGTCTTTAGATGTGAAACAAAGTTCCGATAAAATTTCATCTTTGAAGTAATACTAGGCAATCTGGTTATCATTTTTGTCCATTTATCAAGCATTATCAATTAAATGACAAATATAATGCCAAGGATTGTAGGTGTTACAAAAAAGAATTAAAACAAAAATAAGCAATTATATTTCATTCAAAGAAAAATGAGTACAATCCATGAAAAATTCTAAGGCATACAAAAGAGTTAGAAATAGATTTTTTGGGCAACCGGTGCCCTTGATGCCAATGACATAAATCTTCTACTGAGTACTTTCAAAAATTTTCCTTAAGCAGTCAATCCTTCTAGCATGGACCGACCTATGAAGAGACCTTTTGGATTACCCTATGATGTGGTGGTTGCCCTGGCTCAGGTAGGCATCACTTTTTCTCTCCAAACTTGGGTGAAGATAAGATTCAATATAGTAGGTTAGAGTAATATAGGTGTATTAAGTCATGATTCGGCATGTTAGTCATGGTACGATAAATAGGCTAGGTTGGTGCTAGTCTAGAAAATGATAGTTTAGATATAGTTAGCTTTCGGTAAGGAAGAATTTAGTCACTTAAGCCACCTTTTCGAGTTTTCAACTTAAGTTAGTTTGCTTTTCTATATGCCTTTATTAGGTTTTTATTCGAGGTTTTTTTTGGAGGATTATATGACTTTCTTTTTTAGTTTTTGACCCTAAAATCCTATTCAGGGATAATCTTTCTTGATGGAATCAGAGTTGATAGGATTGGGAAGGCTGTTGCCATCCATATCAGTTAAGGTTAAGGCTATTCTAGAAAATATGCATTTCACCACATACAGCCTTTCCCAACTTGGAGTCCATTTTCCCTAAGCTTCTTTGTGGATTAGGAGGATTTGTTTAAGGACTAGGTTATCTTTTTGAATTTGACGAGAATGGTCCTTTTTGTTATAGGCTCTCATCATACGCTTTTGATAATATTTACCCACGATAAATCACTTTGACTATGCCGTTATATGATAGGCATACACTGTAAAACACATATTCTTATGCCAATTTTTATATGTTTCAACCATCTTTTCAACTATCTTCTTGATATTCTTCTTGTCAGCTTTGACTATTCCGTTTATTTTAGGAATATGTTGAATTTGAACTGAGAGCAAAATGCTTGATCATTTTATCTTTTAGATTGTATGCATTGTCTATAATGATCTATTCGAGAAACCCATATCTATAGATGATGTCCCTTTTTACAAAAGTGCATACCATAGATTTAGTGATGTTGACATATTAATCATTGCAACTAGGATAAAAAAGTGCCCGTTAGAGGCCTTAGGAGTGATAGGTCCAATCACGTCCATGCCCCACATAAAGAAAGGCCATAAAGCTATCATGATATGTAAAAGTGATGGCAAGACATGAATTTTGTCCACTAGATTTGGCATTTATGGCACTTTCCAGCATAATCAATATAATCCTTCTTAAAGGTCAACAAATAATAGTTTGATCACATAACTTGCTTCACCATTTAGTGTCTATTGGCATGCGTACTGCATATTACCTCATGGACTTCTTCTAGGATTCTCTTAGCCTTGGAAGCATCTATCACCGAAGTAATACTTATGCACCTTTTCTTCTATAAAATCTCACTGTCTAGAATAAAACTTGTAACCATTCTTTTGATAGTTCTCTTATCAGTTTGGGTAGCATGCTCGAGATACTATTGATCTTTAACGTAGTAAAGAATGTCAAGGTACCATGGTAATCCTTTTTTTCCTCTTTTATGCTATGGCAATAGGCTAGAGCTTCATGGATACTCATTTACATAGGATTGACCTTTGAATCTCAGTTTATTTTAAACATAGAGGTTAACATTGGCAAAGCATCAGCCACTTAGTTTTTTCATCCCAAGGCAAATACTAGAAATTGATTTCATTGAAGTCTTGTCTTAATTTAAAGATTAGCTTTTCATATTGGATTAGCTTAGCATCCCAAGTCTTCCACTTTTTTAGAGCTAATAGATCACTAAGGTTGAATCCCCAAGTACTTGTAAAATTCTATACCTCTTATTATGGTAGCTTGGAGTCCCATAATGTAGGCTTTATATTTGGTTATGTGGTTGAAATTTAATCTAGCAGTAGAAAGATAGTAATATCCATTGGGTAAGACAAAATTACCCCAATTACTTACCCCAATGCATTTAAAGCACCATCAAAATACATCTTCCAAGATGGGTGAAATTAAGGGTATCTTTTGCTTTGAATATGCACATTAGATCTTCATCCGAAAACTTAAAATCCAAAAGCTGATAGTGATTTGTCGCTTAGCTTGCCAAGAAGTCAACTACTACACTATCGTTGATGGCTTTTTGGTTCACATACATGATGTCATATTTAAAGGGTAATGCTTACCACCTAGCTAATCTTCCTGACAAGACAGGGCCCTTACATAAGTATTTGATAGGGTCAAATTTGGTGATTAGCCATGTGGTGTATTATAGTAAGCATTGCCTTAACCTTCAGGCTGTCCAAGCTAGAGCATAACATAGCTTTTCTATTGCTAAATAGTTATTTTCACACTACATGAACTTCTTGCTCAAATATTAGATAACATACTTCTTTTTACCTGACTCATTATGTTGACCTAGTATACAGCCCATAGACTTGTCAAAAACTGATAAGCATAAGATTCAAGGCAGATCGAGTACTAGTGGCACAAGAACTAATAGGTTCAAAAGGTAGTGTTTGACTTTATTGAAAGCTTCTTAGCATTCTTCATTCGATTCCTTACAATTCTATTTTTAAAGCAATCGAAAGATCGGATCACATTTGTTGGTTAGCTGAAATATAAATTTGGCTATGCAGTTTAATCTTTTTAGGAAACTCTTTACTTTCTTTTAGGTTTGAGGTGATGGAAGATTTTGAATGGCTTTAACCTTGTTGGGGTCAACCTTTATTCCACTTTCATTCACAATAAAGCCTAGTAGCTTACTAGATATGAACTGAGGGTGCATTTAGTAGGATTTAGTTTGAGTTGGTACTTATGTAACCATTTGAAGATTTTTTGCAAATTGGCAACATGTTTACTCTCTTTTGAGGATTTGGCGAACATATCATCACATAGACCTCTATCTTCTTATGCATTAGGTCATGGAATAATGTCACTATTGCTCTCTTATAAGTTGTCTTGGCATTCTTGTGTCTGAAAGGCATAACTTTGTAGCAAAAAATACCCTACATGGTCATGAAAATGGCTTTTTCCATGTCCTTAGTTGCCATTTTGATTTGATTGTAACTTGAAAAGCATCCCTGAAAGAACAATGAATTCTTGGTGGTGTCATCCACTAGAGTGTTGATGTGAGGCAGAGAAAAAGTTATCCCTAATAATCTACACATATCTATACCTTATCAACATTTTTAAGGACTAGGACTATGTTGGCTACCCATTCAGGATACTTGGCTACTTCTAGAAATCTTTCCTAAATTGCTTTTTCACTTATTCCTTGACCTTAAGAAGCATTTTTAGTTTCATCCTCCTGAGTTTTTGTTGTATAGGATTACATTTAGGTTCAAAGGGAAGTTTATGGACTATAATGTTGGTGTCCAAATTGACCATGTCTTGTTAGGAGTAGGTGAACATATCCTATAATATTCTTGGAAAAGGTTTATCAATTTGGTTTGGGTTGATAAGTTTATAAAGGTTTCAACTTTGATCTCTTTTTAATTTTCACGTGTCCCTAGGTTTATGGTTTTAATAGGTTCCTCATGGGGTAAAATCTATTTTTCTTCTTGTTTAATTAACCTTAGCCGATCTGGTGGTACGAGATCTTCTTCAAAATCTTCCTTAGGCTAGACCTCGCCAACATAGATCAGTTACTTGAAATTGATTCTTGAAATCTTAATATGAACATTCATGCCACTTTCATTTGGGTATTTGAAAATGTGGAAAAAGAATAATATAGGCAGAAAATATGTAGAAAAAAGGTTTAAGAGTTGGCAAGAAGAATATAAATGGACACAAGAGATGAAATACATAATGCTTAGACATTTTTATTAATAATACTTAATAAAAGGATGCCTATACAAAGGATTGTTCGATGCTCTTAGGCAGAACTATGTAGGTTTAGTTCATAGGTTTACTTTAAAATAAACTTAAACAACATATGAATCTCAGTTTCAGTCCAAACATTCAAAACAAATTTTGAAAGGGATAGACTAGTCTCATGGTCTATCGTTGAAGACTTTGTCTCATCAATGACATTGGCAGAGAAGTCTTTGACTACCTTGCTCAAAATGATCATCATGTTATCTGAGCCAGTATTTGAGTTCATAAATTCTCTCAAGTAAAAACTTTCCCATAGTGGTAGTAACATCATTTTCAAAGCTAGTATCTGAGTTCATATCCTAAGTCTTCACCCAATAGATCGGCCATCCTTTTTTTATGTTTCTTTTAGACTTGCCTTCTCTTTTGTTATGCATTAGGCTTAAATCCTAAACCTTTCTTATCAATTTGGTTTATAAGCTTTAAAGCTTTAGTAGTACATTGAAGATGTTTTTTGAGTCCTCTTTTAGCCTAAGCACCCTCGCCAATGATTAACTTTAGACCCATATGAGTGCTTCTCCATAGATGAGGCTTAACCATTAGCAAAATTTTCTTAACATAAGTAGCATCGACAAACTTAAAGGATTGAAAAGAGGATTCTAAGACATTCTCATTGGGTTTGATATACAAGGCATCAATAGAGGTAGCAACAATAATGTTTTCCTCTCCTCCGATATTGATGACTTTGTTCTCAATGATGAATTTTAATTTTTGATGCAATAAAAACAGTACTACCCTGTGAAGTGGATCCATGGCTTCCTTAGTGTCACAATGTACCTCGGGGTAGATCCTTGCGGATCTATTAGTGCGAATGACTTAAAATATTTTCTTGACTTGGAAATGTCTTCTTGACCGAGACTTTTCTTTAGCGATGTGATGAGAATGAGAATACATGGATTCTCGACTTGTGGTACAGTGAAAGGGACCATAAGATGAATCGCTC
This sequence comes from Adansonia grandidieri, assembly GCA_038382065.1. Taxonomy (NCBI): domain Eukaryota; kingdom Viridiplantae; phylum Streptophyta; class Magnoliopsida; order Malvales; family Malvaceae; genus Adansonia; species Adansonia grandidieri. The sequence continues at coordinate 1,719 of JBBYHK010116618.1, read as the reverse complement.
ATCTTATTAGTCTCAGATGACCATCACGAGATGGTCAATGCTTGGAGTCACCACCGATCATTTTGGGCTAGGCATGATATGCCTATTGAAACCTATGTTCTGAGTACAAAACTAAAAACATTGATCCTGTGGTCTGCTTAATGCAAAGATTCGCTGTTCGGGTTCGAGAGTTGGTTATGCGCGATGAGGTACAAACCTCTTCGCGATGCCTGATATTGGTACCTTACTAGCTATGTCTTATCTCAATTTTGATTATTTCGATCTTTTCTTGTCATTATTTCGATATAACCCTCTTTTAATGTATGAATCTTATAGAAATACAAATCTAGGTTTTGATGAAAAAGATATAATCTCAAATACCCCTGAAGAAATGGGGAATATAGAGATTTTTGATAAAAATGACCTCTGAATTTTACTTTGAATGGAATATTCCACTTTGGGCACTGGAGAGATACTCATGTAGCACATTACCTTTAGTTTTATTTGAAATGATTGGAAAACATGAATGCAAGTAATCATCACAAAGATTCATGTTAGTAAGACAATAAATGAAGTAACATTATATAGATTGTTCAATGCAATGATAAAGGAAAGGAATGTACTATTGGAATTTATCTCGCAATTGGTATCGATTATTTGGGAATAATTGAATTGATAATTTTCGAGATGCATCTAGGTTCCTTGATTAAACAAGATTTGTTTGACATGTTCATAGAAGTCCGAGAGTGAGAAAAGAAAAATTTAATTGTAGTTGAAAATAAGGTTAGAGTATACCTTCAGAAAGGTAGGGTTGGAGTAACCCTGTGGATGACAAATCATTTTGACAAAAAAAGGTTTTTTTAATCTTGACAATTTTGAAAAGCAGGTTTGGAGTATCCCTTTGGAAAGGTAGGGTTAGAGTATCCCCAAAAGTGATACATTTGACACTCTTTAGAGAAGTTGAGTTGAAAAACTTAAGTTAGCAAAACCTTGTGATTTGTGGAATGTATGAGCCTTTTAACAACTTTTGGCAAAAGAAATTATTGTGAATGAGGATGGTAAAGACGTAAAATGTGTTTTGCCTTGGTACGAGCCGATGGGAGGTCAAAGCATGTTCTCGAAGCTGATTGGGTGCTATAGAGACATTCGAATGTCTCAAGATGAAATTCGGGATAACAACTCGATTTTGACCAAAACCAAAAACATGGGACAGCATTGCGCTATCTTGCTTCCTGAATTTATTCTAAAATGATTCGAAGGATTTAGAAGGTGGACAAGCACCATTAGAAAGGTGGCTCGATGGGGGTCATCCTAAAAATGTTCCTACTATCCCAAAAAGTTACTTTCTGAGAGATTAAATTTTCAAATTTGTATCAATTTTGCTACTTGCAGAGCATATGATGAACAAGGTGTCTCAGACTTTGAAAAATCATTCTAGACTTATTTGGTATCGAAAAATTGCAAATAATACCTTTCCAGAAAGGGAATTTCATGGACTTTCTAGGAACAATGTTTGAAAAATTGGGAAAAATCATTTAGTGGGCCTGAATGACCCAACCAGAATACATGTTCGGATTCCAAAGGTTTTGGACAGTTTAGATTTGAAAAATTATAGCTTTCTCATCCGGTTTGATCCAGGGGTGAATAAGACACTGTTTTAAAGATAATTCGACATGCTTTGATAGAAAAATATTAGAAAATTCATGAAAAATCGTTTAGGATTTTAAAGTGATTTTTCAA
>JBBYHK010116402.1:11061-39528 GCA_038382065.1 Adansonia grandidieri | reverse complement strand
ATAAACTAAATATAATATTATTCTAATCAACATATCAACATCACAATAACATGAAAGAAACATCAACATAAATACAAAAAAATCAAAATTATAATAACAAGAATAATATTATATGTATACAAGATTTAACTAAATCTAAAAAAACAAAAAACAAATTTAAAGCCACCATGTTTAGCCTTTCAACATGGATGAGAATCCATGAGCCTTAAGATGATTTTGGCTTATGAATAAGGATGAAAATGAATAAAAAATGAAGAAGAGAAAAGACAAGTGTGATACCTTAAGGAAAAACTTAAAAAACTAAGTGTTTTTTCTTCCAAGCTCTCTCTTTTTTCTTTTTTTTTCTCTCTACCTAAAAAATCATGAAAACACATCCTCCCCCCTTTTATAAAGGGGTGAGGATCGGCCAAAAGGATCTCCAAATCCTCTTGGTTGAATCTCCAAGAGAAGATAAGAAAAAAAAAGAACAAAATTAAATTTATTTCTTTTATTATATTTTTGTCATAATTAGCATAAAAAGGTGAGATTTGCATTAATTTGACAAACCGTCAAAGGCCATTCAAAGATATTGTCATGATTGCCTAGAAAATAACATGCAATTGGCAATTGGAAACCAACTAAATTGGTTAAGGAAATATTGAATATCAACTAGACTAGTTTCCATGAAACTAGTAGAAAATAATCAATAATCGAAATAAAGTTAAAATGATAATAAAATAGGAAATTAAAAATTAATAATCATAAACAAAATTTGGAAATGAAATAATAAAAATAAATAAAAAAACTAATTTGAGTTCCAAAACTCGTAAAATTATATGAGAAAAATCCTTTCGAGTAAAAATTATTATATGTAAATAAATTAAAATTTTTAAAACTGATTTAATATGGATGAAATAATAATATTTAAAGAAATTTAAAAATTAGTAACTTGAAAAAAATCTCTTTGAAAAATTTAAGAAGTATAAAATTCGTATCTCAGTAACAGAAAAAAATTTTAAAACCCATAAAATAAATTAAAATTTTCAAAACTAATTTAATATGAATTAGATAATAATATTTAAAGAATTTTAAAAATTATAAACTAAGAAAAATCCTCTCAAAAAAAATTTATGGAGCAGTAAACTCCGTATCTTGAAAACAGAAAAATTTTAAAAAAAATCAAAACTCATAAAATAAAATGAGTTTTGAAAAACTAATTTGATGGCGGTCAAATGAAAATATTTAAAGAATTTTGGAGTTCAAAACTTGAGAAAATTCTACCAAAAATTTATAGATTAAAAGAAAACTCATATTTTAGGATCGAAAAATTTTAAAGAATACATTAAAACTATAAAAAAATGAATTAAATAAAAAGTATTATCCAAGATATTGATTTACAAAATGGTAAAGATAAAAATTTAAAATTCAGAATAATTTTATTAGGAAAAATTTCACAAGTATAATACATGCTGTACTATGAAAAATTCAAAATTAATTACAAAAATGGACAACTCGACACCTTGTGGTATAAAATATCAATATGAATTTTTCCTTGAATATTTTTTATTTTTTTTGAAATACATATTAGCATAAATACTGCACAAGCTTCGGTAAAATATACGATGGTCAAGTTTTCAATCTTTACAGAAATATCTCAAAAAATTCATGAAAATAAGAAATTTGATCGTGATATCATCTGCTAGAATGATTTTCTGAATTCAGCAAGAAAATAAACAAAATTTTCCTTTTGAATAATTGTCCTTTCATCCGAGATCGATCTTCAAATGGCATTTTTCGTCAAATGAACTTACGACTATCCAAATTATGACTTAAAATGTCTTGAAAATGTCTTGTTCATCTAAAAAATATCAGTCCGAATGAGGATGGCCATTAAGTTCTTGATCTCAGATATTCAGGATTATTGAAAATGAGACCCGGATGAAATTAGGTGTCTACACCCTTTAGTGATTACCACACACTCCTTCATGGCTTTCTCAGAAGACATAATCCACTGTTGGTGAATGCCCTTAAACCAATTAGATTGGGACATGGGATGAATGGTCAAATAATGTCATATGCCTTACAAAGCCTAATGTAACATAGGTTTTCCTTTATGTTAGTGGCGTGATTGACACTCATGCAAACAGTAATTGGATGAAGCCCATGGAACTTTATTGGTCTTTGCAAAAAAATTGCAATGAGTTACTATTATGAGATTCTTACGCATTAGAGCCTAGTTTATTAAAAATGTTATTGGTAATTATATTGTCAAGATGAGGCATTGGCAATACTCAAAGACCAACCTATATTATGCCTTCTTACTTAAGACATAAGCAACTAATCTCATAGGTTGGAGTACATGAGATACTTGGATAGCATAAGGTGTTTGATTTGTGGAAGCAAGTTCACTAAACATAGCCCAAATAAGAACTTTATTTAGTATAAGTCACTCAAATGTCTATGGAATATGTTTTCATGTGCCACTCGTTTATAATAGTCATTGGACTTGTGATACCTAGTCATCTCGCATAAGGATTATTATGCTTTGAATGGGTCCATGATAGATGGATGCTTATGGTGAGGTGGTTTTGGGTATAGCATAAGCCATAAGGTAAATGAATAAGTGATCTAAATAGGATTCACCATTCTAAGTGACATTAGAGACATATCTCGAGTGTTCTTAACTATGGTTAATTGGATTAAAGTCTTTGGTTAGAGCACAATTGATTATAAAGAATTGTTCCTCATAGATTCATGATAATTAACGATGAGTTGTAAGAACTAATATGGATAGAGGTTTAGGTAGACATTGCACTATGCTTATCCTTAATCTAGGATATCTAGTGAAAGGACCGTACTAACGATAAGCTAGTTACTGAAAGGTTTCTATAAGGTCACACTGACTGTTCAACTTTTAAGTGGTCATGATGGGTTGCTAGATCTTGCTTTTGACCTAAACATGATTAATAAGATTAATTATGTTCATTGCTAATATGTTGAGAACCTAATTGGTCACACATAATAAGGCAGACTTGTTGGATTAAATCCATGATTCGATTAAGTATAATTTAATTAAATAAAAGGTAATTTGAATGAAAAACTTAATTGAATGCTTCAATTATTTAAGACAAAATTAGATTTGTGAAATCTAGATTTTGTTATCTAAGTTAAAAATTAATAATAAGATTGTCTTATTAAAAGAATGTTTAAATTCAGACATAAATGGTAAAGGTGGATAAATATTAGTTCTAGTTGAAATAGGATTTCACATAGACTTAGGATCTGATTGCAATGAAATTTCCTGTCTCATTAATTTATTTATTATCCCTTCTAATATCGTTTTAATATTAATTATTCAACAAATAACATTAAAATTAAGTTAAAATAGTGTTAACTAAGTTAACAATTTTATAGTGATAAAATCCATAGCGATGTATATATACTAGCTAATTTATGTTTCCAAATTATTTATTTAATATTTTATAATTATTTGATAATTATATTTAGTAAATAAATATTGTATATTTATTTAAGATAAATAAAGAATTGAATTAATTAGATTAAATTAATGGAAACATAAGTCTGGCCCAAAACCTTATACTACCCCAAACCATGTTATGGTCTAAGTTGATTGGACCGATTCCTTTAGCATAATTATTTAGGGGATTTTGGTCAAGGCATGGAAATGAAGGGCTAACCATTTAATTAGCTTAAAACAAAGAAAATAAGTTCAACTTGTTTTGAGAGATTGAACTAGGTCAAACTTTTCCATTCTAAATCAACTGAAAGTAAGATTAAGCTAGTATATATACATATGATGGCCTAAAGGCTTGTATGAGAGTTTAAACCTAAGTTTAAGATAGAAGGCTTCTGATTATCTTGAGATAATATATTTTGTTAGATAAATGATAGTTTTCTTAAACAACATTCCCACCTATACAAAACCCTAGCTATTATACCATGTCTTTGTGAGCTTTGAAGTTGGTATAATCTTGAATGCTTTATTCTTCTTGGTTCTTATTTGATTCAAGAATTTTAGTTACCTTTTGTTTAAGGGTTAACAACCCTTCTGGCTAGGACTGGAGAACCATCGAGTCCCAAGAAGGTTTTAACAAATACCTGTATGGATAACTATTAGAGGCAGGACACATGTTCTGCTTGTTATCTTCAAAAATCTTTTAAGAAACTAGCTTCTGGGAATCTTTTTGATCATTTATGTTTTAGATTTTGACATCTAAAATCAAGGTAAATTCTAATCTTATGGATGTTTAATTCTTGAATTAAATTTTAAAGTTTACTATGTGTAAATCCTTCCCTAAAGATCCATAAAGAAGTTTAGCTATTTCAATTTTTATAACTTTCGCTGTATTTTGCTTGATTTTTTTTTTTTATTTTTGAAATCCAATACATGCATAAGGCCAGACTTTACAGGATACAAGATCCCTTTATCGCTTTACTTAGGTCTAAGCACTTGAGAAGAAGGAAAATAAATGATTTTTTTCGTATATAACATAATTTATAATTTCATACTTGGTCGCCCTCTTCTCCAATCACCTTCGTAATACTAGGTGGGTGGTGCATCATTGTCATGAAAAAAGGATACTATCGGATTTATCATTATCACCACTAGTGGCTATTATCTTATGAACATGTCTGTGGTAACTAGGACTTTTAACACATTTCAGTAAGACCTTTCCTCGACTTGTGATTTCTATATTGCTTGCCAGTTTAGACAACAAAGCAGCTCGACCATTCTTGCCACGTGGAATTCATTTAATGGTCCCATAATTAAAATATCTACATAACTTAAAACGTATGTTGCAATATTTAGCTAATAGCTAGTCTTTGACCTCATATAGTCTATTAACTATATTTGCAGCTAGTTGGGAATCTATATAAGCTGTAAGATGTCAGCCTTCAAATGTCTTTGCTAGCTCTAAACCTGCTATTAATGGTTCATACTCCACTATATTGTTTAAGATGATAAACTTAAAAGATAAGCCATATTACTTTTAATGCTACATACTCCACAACAGTAGTAGTCTATAACTTTCTTGGTGACTAAGTGTTATCCTCAAAGGATGTGAATGAAAAGTTAGCTATAAAGTGAGCTAGAGTTTATGCTTTAATCACCCTCTAAAGGTTATAGTCAAGTCTAAACTCATTTAGCTCTACATTTCACCTAACTATCTAGTTAGCCAAGTTTACTTTTAAAAGTACCTCTTTCAAAGATTGGTTAGTAAGCACCATTATAGGGTGCATCTGAAAGTATTGCCTTAACTTTTGGCAATATCACAGTGACTGTGTGTTCACCATCACCAATGGTCATTGGTAGCGTTATAGTCACTTTAATTAGTATTGGCCAATTGGCGAAGCCGAATATAAGTAATGATGGGCTCAAGTAATCAGCCTAATATCCCATTCTATGAAAGTATCCCACTATAAAATATCGAGTTGCACAACAATGACACATGTCAACAATTAAATGGTATCATAAAGCTGTACAATGATGATCATGCACACATTTGCTCAAGTCGGGTAGGAAATTCAAATTGCAAAATTTGAAAAATGAAAAGGAAGCCATATTCCTAGAATAAGGGCATATTCTCACTCACCCAAAAAAAAAAAAAGAAAAAAAGAGAAGAAACAAAAATATTCATTGTTCTTGATCCCCAAATTGGCAATTATCCTACAAGCCAATACTTGTTCGCCAATAGAGTATTAAGGGCTGAGTCTTGTCACTTTATAACCACCTTTAGCCTTAAAGGCTATTCTTAGAACCATATGTGGCAGCCAACAAATATAAGTCCAAATTAGCTATTCTGTTGAAAGGCCAATCAAGGGCGAGTTATCCTTAAGGCATGTAACCTTAGGTCACATAAGTAAACTATATAAAGTAAAGTATTCTCTCAAAAGTCTAAGCTCACTCTTTACTACAGATTTGGGTATCTTATAGCCTAAACTCTTTATTCTCCGCAAATCTTATTAACTTAAACATTAGAGTATGCGTAGGAGTACAAACTCCGATGCTCTCTAACCTTTTTTGTTTTCATATACCTTAGTTGCACAGATTAGTCAACTCTCGATAATTTTTGCATTAACATAATTATTTACTATTTTCCAGTTAATTATCATCTTTGTTTCTTACTCTTTTTAATAAGTTGGTATGTAAAAACATTTTTATTTTTCATTTACAAGCATTTTATTATCTTTTTGATTTTTTTGAGATAGAAACCTTTTAAGTTCAAAAACTACTTCTTACTTTCAAATTATTTTTTTATTATTAGAAATTATACAAATAAGGTTCATTGATTTTTTTTATTTACCTTATTTAAAATGACTCTTAAATTAAGAAAAAAATAGACCAGTTGAAATTGTGTCCTTTTACGTGAACTAGGATTTATCCCCTATGACGTTGGGGTTTTCAATTTTTTTTTACAATTTTTTAAATTATTTAATTATAAAAATAAATTTAAATTAAATTTTAAACATTATAATTATTTTTAAAAATATTTTATTTTAATTTCTAATTATGAAAAATTAAATTTATGATGATTGTATATCAGACACGGATCCTAAACAGATTTGGGAATAAATGTGCGAACCAATTGTGTAAAAATATTATTTGAAAATAAAATAAAAAATAAGAATATAACTTTTTTTATAAATGGGTCAGGTACATATAATAAGTCCATCAAGTGAACGTACGGACTAACACTTTAAATACATAATTAAAAAATAAATAAACATTTTCCCGAACGAATCAAAAGCTATCCTCAATCACTTTAAAAACTTCATTTAAACATAAAACAAAAAACAGAGAAACTTACTGAGTCGATCAAGTGTGGAAACTAAACTGACTCATGCGGGAGTGAGCTAACTTCTTTAAATACATCACCTAAAAGTTAAAAAATAAATAATTTTTGTGAATCAGATACTGATCCTAAATAGACATATGAGTAAACTTGCGAATCGTGAGTCAACGTGTAGATCAACTAATTTAAATAAATCATTAAAAATTCTTCAAAAAAATACATTATTAAAATAAAATAATTTTGTTCCTTTCTTTTGGTAGATATAAAATATTTTTTCTTGATTGAATAACTATGGCATGTTATTTAAACATTTATTATATTTTTATATATTAAGTAATTAAGTTTAGAATAAAAATTGAATTATTATGACAAATTATACAAAATATGAAATGAATCAAGATATGATAAAAAAAACAACTTAAGAAAATAATTAAAACAACTTATGACATGAAAACAACATGAACACAAATTTTTGTCAGCTTGAAAATGAAGAAATAAATAAATTCTTAATATTTTAAACTCAAGAAAAATCACATGTAAACAAAACACAAAAAAATAACATGAAAACAACCATACAAAAATAATTATAAATTTTAATTAATTAATTAATATTTCAAAATTTTAATTGTGGCAATAAAATTTATGATAATTGTTTAGGATCAGCAAAGGATCTTAAATTTACTTGTGAGTAAACATATGGACAAATTACATTAGAAAACATTATTTAAAAATAAAACAGAAAATAAAAAAATTTGCCTAGAAGTCAGGTAATAAGTTACTAGTGTGAATTTACGTACCAACTCTTTTAAATATAATTTTTAAAAATAAATCAAAAATTAAAAAAAAAATTGGAGGAAATCAGGTATAGGTCTTGAATTATTCTGCATCATTTAAAAATAAAGCAATAATAAAAAATAGTTTTTTTCCCTAAGTAGTTCAGATATGGATACTAAATTGATATGCGAGAGAAAATGTATGTCGACTCCTTTAAACACATCATTTGAAAATTAAAAAGGAAAATATAGGCCGACTTCCTTAAGCATGTCATTGGAAAATTAAAAAATAAATAAATAATTTTTTTGACCTAATCAGATATGGATCCTAAATTGAAAATATAAAAAAAGTACCAAAATGATTTTTTCCTTAAATGAGTAACTATGACACATTACTTAAATATTTTTTATATTTTAATATCTTATGTAATTGAGTATATTTAGAATAAAATCGAATAATTATAACAAACTATGAAAAATATGAAATAAATTGAGATATGACAAAAAATCAAACTTAAGAAAATAATAAAAGCATGAACTGACACGAAAAATAATATGAACATGATTTTTCTCTGTATGAAAGTGAAAACACAAAGAAGTTCCTAATACTTTAAATAAACGAAAAACCAACAGAAAAATAAAACATAAAAACAACCGTACAATTTTTTTTCTATCATTTCTCTTGCCTTTCCCTTTCTACTTTTGTTTCCTCCTTTTTACCTCTCTCTTTCCTTCCATATCTCCCCTAAACCTAAAGAAGAAAAAAAAGGACACATAAGGAAAAGGCTAGGGAATAGTACTTTTTATAGTACCCTCAGCCTCTTCCTTTTATATATAGTTATTAATGTGTATTTTTGTATTTACTTTCTTTTTTTTTTCTCTATATAAGAATATGCATATATTTTAATCAATTTGAGTTGAAATATTTTTCATTAATAAATAAGATTAAAATAGGATTTAACTATTGTTAACTTTTATATATTAATATTTAATTTAATGTAAAAAATCAATTAACTTTACAATTAATTTGCCTTTTGCACTAAAAAGTATATCAGTTTTTTATTCACTATTCTCTACAAAATCTATTTAAAGATTGTTTGCATTATAGCTTTATTTAATGTATACTATATATAATGGAAGTAATTGAGTTTAGTATCACTCTCAACTCACTAAACTTCACTAAGTTTGTATTTTTCAAATCTAACTTATATCATTATGTTAACTGTAAATTTTTTTGGTTACAAATCATTTTCAACTTTGTTTATAATATTGTCATTTACGTGTTATCTACAATTACTACTTACTTTTTTAACAAAAATTAAAAGTAAAACATTAAAAGTATATTCATAATAATATAAATTAATAGATAATTATGTATTTTTATATAAAAATAAAAATTAACCTCTAATCAAAGTTTATTTTTTAATTTGATATTTATATTTTTTCTTAATCACCTACGTTGTGAGTGTACCATGATCTAATCTTTAATAAAAATCTAGTTAATAATAATAATAATTTTACTAGAAGTAAGTCCAGGCTTCGCTCGAATAATTAATATTAATGTTTTATAAAAATAAAATATATAATACACTATTAGAGAAAAATTCTGGTGGATATTTTGTTAGAAAATATTAAAATCCATCAGAATTAAATTTGGGGTGTAATTGTTCATACACTTTAAATTTATATTCATTTGAATTCAAATAATTTTCAAAATTAAATAAACATTAAATGTTCTTTTTAATTTTAGTCGAAAATAAGTATTTTCGATGAAATTTTCAGTTAGAAAAAGATATGATGTTGGAGGAAATTTTCTCGCCTAAAACAATTTCGATGAAATATTTTGTAAGAAAAAGTTCAAAAATTTCATTAGAAAAGCTTAGTTTTGACTGAAATTCCGTAAAAAATATTCACTTCTGACGAAATATGCATTAGGAGATGAATCGAACCAGCAAAACAGAACAAAAAAAATAAAGTTTCATCGAAAATACTCTTGTTATAAATCTTAACCGTTAATGCAGCTTCCCTCATTTTCCTCACGATTTCAAATTAGTTTTCTCTTAAACTCTCTCCATGTTTTCCATTAGAATTTTTTTTTTGAGTTTTTAAAGTTAATTTTCCTAATGTTTTATGATGTTTTATGATGTTTTATTTTTTGATTAATTGTTTTGTGTTTTCGCAGGATTACATGGCTGTTTTTCTATGTTTTGTTTTACAATTCTCTCCTATTTATTAATATGCTATTTTTCTTTTATTATTATTTTAAATGATTTTTTTTTGTAATTGGTGTTGTATATATATATATATGTTTGATTTATTAAGGTTTAGGGTTTTATTAATTATATAATATTTTTAGATTAATTTCTATGATTTTGTAAGAATTTTTTGTAAATTACCTAAAAATAGTGTTAAGATATTTTAAAAAGTATACAAATATTTATGTTTTATTTTTTAAGCTACGATGTCTTTTTCTTCTATCTCATCAATGGTTAGATCGTCATCACAATACTTATCATGCTATAGAAAACATAAGAAACTTTCAGAAAAAAAATAAGTGAAATTTTGTATACATTTAAGTAATTATTTTTATTTAGTTGATCATGATATATACAATTTAGTTAATATTTTATATAATTTTATTTTTAAATTTATTTATGTTATAGATACAACTAATTTTAAGTATAAATTTAAATAATTTTTTTAAGTGCGTATTTATTTTTTAAATATAAACGTTATAGATATGATTAATTTTTTTTCTTATCATTGTAATAAATATGAGGTGAGCTACTTGTAGAGTTAGAGCTTGAAGAGGTCACCAACCCCAACAAAGGGCTATATTCCAAGCATTTAAGGCAACTAGCTCATGTCGTCAATCTATAGATGCAGGGATGTCCATGACAATTGAGCAGCATCCACCTCTTTTCCTTGTGACACCATTACCATTGGGAGATGATATTGATCAATATTTTTCATTTGATCTCCTAGACTTTGAGATGGATAAAGGTTGATTAGGCCTTGTTGACATGTTACTACCTACAGCGACAACTGATGCAATTGATCTTATCCCTAGTCCTTAGCCTAAGGTAGGTGGTCCATCGATTGCACCAAGAAGATAGGGTAGACTTCAGACAAAGACATTGCTATTCATAGCTAACCCTGCCGATAGGTTTCGGCTCACAATATTAAGAAACGTATAAGTTTAAAAATAAATTTGTTATGATAAATTAACTATGATTAATTAGTATATCCTAACAACTATCTCATTTTGTTGTAAGACTTTTATGGGGCCAACCATGAAGACCATTATTATTACATTGATTAAACAGCATTATAATGCATCATGGCCAACCTAGAAGAAGATCTTGACTGCTATTAAGGATCATATATTCACTTTGTTCGAGGTAAACTTTAAATTAAAAGCAATTTATACTTAACATTTTAATAACTTTTTGTTATATAATGGATTTTTCTTATGTTCTAATTATGACTTTTTTGGCATATGGTAAATGCTAGTGGCCTACAAACACCTATAGTATTACGATTCTTTGAGGCCACTATAAAGGAATGGTTCAAGGATATGATGATCATTGAGTGCAATAATGCTTTAAAAATCTTCCAGACTACCTGCATTGAGGACTACAAGGCTTACTAATACGACTAGATCACAATCCTTATATGGGACTAGCTTGTTGACCTTTGGAGTTCAAACACTTGGAAAGCAAAATCTGCTAGAGCATCGGCATATTGGAAGATGGAGAAAGAAGATTCCATCACCAAACATACTGATGGGTAGGTTCTTTTTCTGGCGACTCAACAATATATATAAGTAAAAAAATTAAACCATTTTTTAATAATAGAAATTTATTAAATAAGAATTTTGTAATTAATTATGCTATATGAGTGAGTTTGGATTAAATATCAATATTTTTTATTGTAGTTACAACAGTTGCACTAGGACTCAACAGTTTTTAAGTCTTCACTCAGACTAATCGATGCACATAAGTATTAGAGACTTCATCAACAGAAAGTCCTGTATTGTCAGTGTAAGTGATAAAACTATTATACATTATAAATGGTAATATATTGCATTAAATATTATTTGATACTTGTCATTTTTTGTAGGAAAACTATGTTGCAAAATAGAAGCAGTGATTTGGGGGTGATCTGTCAGCATATCTTGATTTCGACCCTCAGAATTTGTCTAAGACTATTGGAGGCATAGAGATGACTTGGATGCATGTCTTCGGGTTTAGAAGCAAGCTAAAGGCATGCCAATTTTTTTTCATCTGTAACGGCCTACCAATGTCAGATGTTGCTAGTTTCAAATTAACCATTCCTACCGTTGTCCAGCAAGCATTGCTACCGACATAACTGCTTATGTTGGATCCTGGTCTGTATGAGAAAGAGGATAAACTGATTAAAATTGTTGGTCAGATGCAACAAGTTTTGTTCACTCTGTTATAGTGGCAAGAAAATGAGGAGTAGTAGATTCTCCCGATGCAACAATAGATGTAGGCGATGCAGGAGTAGCTGAAGCATATGAATTTCATGATCACGTGTCTAACAGAACCAGTAGGCGCTTCAACAGTTCCTTAGTGGATGGAATGTTGGTTATGCCTGCAATCTTCTACTATTCCCTCCTTTCACATCCATAGTGATTTATTTTTTGTATTTTTATACAAATTTGTGCGTACACTTTTATTTATTTTTAATATATCATCAACTTATTTAACTGTATTTTATTTATTTATAATATATTTAAATTTTATATCTTTATTACAATAAATGCAATTTATATTTATTTTGAAATTAATTATTTAACTTAAAAATTTTAAATATCAAATAAAAATAATATAATAAATTTAATAAAAAACTAAATAGCATTTTTAGCGATAGAATATTCCATTGCAAATACTTATTTTCGATGGAAATATTCCATCTTTGAAAATTATTTCTAGTTGATCTTTTCAATTTGTAAAAGTTTTCAGAGACCGAAATATTCCATCGAAAATATTTATTTTCAACAAAAAAAAAATCTATTGGAATTGTTCTGTTGAAAATTTTATTTCCAACAGAAAGTATATTGCTGACGAAAGTATTATCACCGACTTCATTTACAGCAACGGATTTTTGGTCCATCGAAAATATTTATTTTCAACAAAAAAATCTATTGGAATTGTTCTATCAAAAATATTTATTTCCAACAGAAAGTATATTGCTGACGGAAGTATTATCACCAACTTCATTTATAGTAACGGATTTTTGGAAACAAAATTTTCATCGAAAAAAGTCATTTTGGATGGATTTGTGTATTTTTGACCGAAATTTACATAAAAAAAAAGCCTTTCTCTTGTAGTGATAGTTTTACATTTTCATTATTTATTAAATATTATTATTTTCATTTGCCTCTTTATCCACTTTTTTTTCTCTTGCTCATTTTCATTTTTTGCATATTGCCAATTTACAAATGATATTAGGTTAGCATAAAGTTATGAAAAGGATACTATGCAATGCATGCAATCCTTTAATTACATTAAGTATTTTTTTTACAAAAATTTTTAATCATTTTAAATTGTGTTTCAATAATCACTAATCTTAGAACTACAACGATTTTGAGAGTGGGCGTCAAGTAAGTTACGAAATAAAGGAATTTGTTTCGAGTCCAAGGTAATATTTTATCTTGGGAGCAATACAAGAATCCAAAATGGATACCCTAGATATCATTCAACTGAAAACATGACTATAAGCATTTTCAAAAATTTTCTGTTACTCCTAAAGTACTTAATCATATGTTCTTTTATATTTTCAAGATCCATGGTTAAACGATCTGAATTTTTTAAACTCTAAAATCCTTCAATTAAAAAAATAAATGAAGTTATTGATATAAAGACAAACACCTGAGTTTATAATAACGTGCTCTTTTATTTTATTTTATTTTCTTACATTCCAAATAAGTTCTCTAATCATATTCCTCCAAGTTTGCAATTTTATAGATATATATTATGGTAAATAACATACGATAATACATATAATTTAAAATAAAAAGTGTACATGTACTAGAAATAGAAACATCTAGATTTAACTAAACCAACAAGGCAGATGGCGTATCATAAGTTCCCTAAGTAAAAAAGAATTATATAAATTTACAGGTGTATAAAAATGATTGCACAATTGAAAATAATGCAAATTGAAGCAATTTAATTTTCAAAACGATTGAAACTTTACTTTATATTATAACATTTTATTGATGTGTTCAATAATACTATGCATATTATTTTGTGAATATTTTTATTTTTTTCTCCAACACTATTTAACATATATTCTAAATTTTTGTCAATTTTGTTTAATAAAAAAACTTTAATATCTTCGTTATATTATATGAAATTTCAGAACATAACTAGCCTTGCATAAAGTTACTCCTTATATTTATATAAAATTAATCTGTGTAATGCACACTAATATTTTTGGCCACTAACACATACTAGTTTAATTTTTTTTTTTTTTAAAAGAAACTGTGGAAATGATAATGCCATTGTCCCACCTCCTATTGTTTCCATTTTATTCCAATATCACTATCATTAATTGTTAAGGCGTCGCGTCCGTCTACCCTATCCTACCCACTAACAATATTAAATGAAAATTTATGGTAGTAACAATTAAAAACATCAATTATTGAAGTGGATTAGCAAACAAATTATTCTTTAAAAAAATGGTGTCATTTTCGGAAGTCAACCAACCTTCCCGTCCCACTCAATATTCTAGAAAAGAAGTCACTAAAGCCGGCCATGTTAAATTTTATGGGGGATGGTTAGTCATATATTTGCGCATCTCCTTTCCTGTTCATTCTAAGCTTCTAGAAAAGACTTTGAAGTAAAAGAAAGAGTTGAATAAACTGCTATAAGAAAAAGCTAAAATTGGAGAATCCTTTTAGGTTGGTGATCCAACTGACTCCAAGCTTCCAATACTTTTTCCCCACTCGTGCTGATATTAGACAAGGTTGGCCATTTATTCATTGAATAGACTTGCTCCACCAATTCTCATATTAATTTATTTTTATATTACTTAAATTTTAACTTTACTTTATAACATCAAGCGCTAATGGCACAATGAAAAATGTGTAAATTGCGTGTTTAGTCATTTAACCTTAGGTGCTATCCAACTATGAAAAGTTATCATTCAATTGTTAATTGGTATATATTAATCCATGTTGGAAAATGTTGCACGATGATTCTTTTGGATAAGACTAGTGGATCAATTTATTGTTGCCAACTTGTCACTAATTTGATAGTTCAAATAGGGTGACAAAGATTGACATGCAGACTAGGTCGCTATTTGAGATGATACACAGTCTTTCTGTGATAATAACTAGTGCACAAAGATTGTATTGCCTGCTGTCTTCCAAGACACAACAAGTCTGGTCATTCACTGTACACCTTGCTACCAATATAAATAAGAAGGTAGAAGCTCCACCGAAATCAGCATTTTCTTCACCTAATTATTAGCACTCTTAAAAAACCTAGGAAAAATCTTTTTAAGAGAAGTAACAGTGAACAATTAAATGAGAAATTAACTTTTTGAAATTTGAATAAGTAAAAGAGGAAAGAAAACCTCTATTTATAGGTGAAGTCTAAAAAAGTAACTATGACAGCATTTAAACTTTTTTTTTAAGTCCAAATTACTTAAATGTCAGCAAACTTACAAAATTAAGTTTAATGCTTTAATTTAGTTATATTTAATCCTCATAAAGAAAAAGTTTAGTATTTGTTTTTAAATAAAATACTCCAATAGTCTATGCACACTGTTAATAATCCATATTGGCAAATATATTGACTAGAATGATAACTTAGAAACTAAGCTTTGACGCTTATTGGATCTCATATGTACAAGTCTCGTGGGCTTCATCTAATTTTTTATCAGAAGTAAAAGTGTATTCGGTATCACCATAACCTAGGACATAAGTGTTATGGGACTCACCAAGCAAGATTTCTTCTATGTCTCAAACAAAAAATAAGCTTTGAACCGAGTTTTGTTATACCATACATGCTTAAAGGCACCAAAATCTGCCCACTATCCTTTAAAGGAATCAACATTTTTAATCAAATACCATAGCCATTAGTGGCTCTTTGGTTACGTTAACTTGATATAAAGGTCTATGTTTCTCCAAATGACATATTCTTGCTATATGTCCATATTTTCCACATACATAGCAACCATAATTTCTTTTATTATTTGGTGTTTCTCTTGACGGACATCCTTGGTTTTTACTCTAATTAAATTGACTCTTAAGTTATTTTCCATAGGACTTATTTTTTTATTGATTTTTCTATTTCAATTTTGCATTATTATAAGTCATTGACATGTTCTCATTAAAAGTGACAAGATTTACATTTGAATCACCTACATTATTAAAGTTAATTAAATTGTTTTGATTTCTATGCTCTTCTTCTACTCACAAGTGCTTGAAAAGCAACTCAATGGATAGTTCTTTTTGTTTGTGACATAAGATCTTCCCAAATATTTTTCTAAAAGTTGGCCAATTTTCCAATAATGACAAAGACCTACATTTGTTTATCAACAATTATTCCTTCACATGGAACATCATGTGCAAGCATATAAAGATCATGGGATGGATCTATCACAAACTTATTTTTCTATCATTTGGAATATAAAATATTAGCTAGAAGCATACATTTTGAATCAAGCTTCTTCACTATTGTATTTTTGTTGCAATGCCTTCTAGATTTTCTTTGCTAGAGATAAGTTTGATGAAGTAGTCTTACAAATTGTCAGAAAGACAATTGACTAAATATTTCTTGTAGTAGCTATGATACTTTTCCCATTTCTTCACATTCTTTTCATGCTTACAGTTTTCTTCATTAGTATTGCTTTAATATTTTTTTCCTTAGGAGTCTTTTCCACTAGAAAATATGAGACAAATAAAAGAGTTAAGTAGAAAAAGGTTTTTTGCTTCCATCTCTTATAATTGGCACTAGGAAAGTGAAAATGAAGATTTAAGCCAGTAGCTTAAATAGTCTTTGGCAAACTTTCAACAATATTCTCCATTAGGAAAAATATCATCTTAAATTGTTGGAGAATGTTGAACAATAATTTTTCTAGAGAGGATTAGTGGATCAATATGCTGTTGCCAAATTCTACAAATTTAATAGTTCAAATAAGGTGACAGATATTAAGGCACAGACTAAGTCGCTTTCTTGAGATGATACACTCCCTCTCCATGATAATAACCTATGCACATAAGTTGTATTACATGCCATCTCCTAGGATACAAAAAGCCTAGTCACCTATTATACATTATGCGTCTCATGTTCTTCACCCAATTAATTAGCACTTTTAAAAGGCTTAGGAAGATATTTTTAAAAGAAGTCATCATGAACAATTAAATGAGGGAATAAGTTTTTTTAAATTTAGATATGTAAAGTAGGAAGAGAAAATTTTTATTGATAGGTAACGTCTACATAAGTAACTATGATAGCATTTGAAATTTTTAACTACAAAGTTACTTAAATGTCAACAAACTTACAAATTAAGTTTAACCCTTTAACTCAATTACATTTATTCCTTATAAAGAAAACATTTACTATTTGTTTTTAATTAAAATATTCTAATACTCAATTGTTAGCTATATTAGTTTTGAATTAATCTCAATTTTGGTATAAGTAAAACTTAATCTTAATTAGCTTGTGTTTAAATATTTTCAATATTAGTATTTTTCCATGAAATTTATTGTAAACACTTTGAAAAATACTAGAATGTGTTTTAACTCCTCCAAGCACTCAAAAATGTGTTCTTAATACATATTTTTATATAAAACATTTTTTAGATAAGTTTTACATGTTTTAAAGTCATGAAAAACCTCTAAAGATTGATTTTTATATGTATGTATTGACACACTAACACTATGTGCATGTATCGATACATTGCTTGGTAGTAGCTAAGGTTTGGCTGAAACCCCCAAATATATCAATACAAGTGCATCTATATTGATACATGATGACAAGTATCAATACTTAACTTGATGTACCGATACAACAGCCTGTAACTATCACATTTTTAATTCTTGTATCCATACACTTAGTACTGTATCGATACAATAGCATGGGTTTAAATGGTAACAAGCATTTATAAAGGCAACAACTACTCTCCACCAACCTTATTTAATCCCTAATGGCTATAATCATGATCAATAATATAAATAAGCCTTTTCAACACCTTCAACAAGAATAAGAACTAAGAGATTGTGCTTAGACTCATATCTTTCATCTTTTCCATTATTTTTGCTAAGTAGTTCATCCTTGTATAGGATTAAATCTTCCTATCTTTGTATTCTTCATTTTGTATATTTAGATACATATTTTCCTTGAGCAAAAACTCTTATAAACATCTAATGTTTAGAGGGTTTATTTATTTACACTCAAATCCTTGTAAAAAGGGGAGGTTCCTACTTAGCAATTGAAAAGTAGAGAAGGTTTCTACTTAGCCTTCAAAAATAGTGAGAGAATGTTCTATCTTAGCCATAAAAGATAGAGAGTAGAGTTTCCAACTTAGCCTTGAAAGATAGACAGTGTAAAGGTTATACCTTGTCCTTGAAAGGTAGACAAGTCAAGTGAGTGAATTGTGAAAATCTGAGGCACGTGAGGCTAAGGTAAAAGACGTAAGCAATTGAGGTTGAGCCTTTTTAAATCATTGAGTTTGCTTTTTCTTTCCTTTTTCTTTAATTGTTTATTTTTATTCACTAACTTGTACTCTAAAGTTTATTATTTAGATTTCTCAATTTTATTTATCAAAGTTTTAATTTACCAAAGTTTAGAGAAATCAATTTACCTTCTTCTTGATTCTATTCACCACTAAAAGTTTTAACAATTATTGTAGTGGCAAGTGTTTCTAGTGGCAAGCAAGATACCGTTGGAAAGGTAACTTGATAAGAATTATTGTAAAAATTTCCAAAAATCATAGAAAATTGCTTCCTAGATAGAAATATTTTTTGAAACTGGGTCTAAGTCATTGTTGATGGCAAACGCAAGAGAAGATGATATGAACTTTGAAAAATTGCCCTGGACTAAATCAGGATGTTAAATCACAAACAATATCCTTTTAAAAAGGGAATTTTATGAATTTCTTAGGAAAAATATTCAAAAGTCCAAAAAAATCATCAAACAGGTCAGAATCACCTAAACAAAATATGAATTATTAATTCTAAGGGTTTTAGACAGTAAAGGTTCGAAAAAGTCATAACTTCCATATTTGAGATGAACTAGGGGTAAATTAGGTACCGTTGTACAGGTAATTCGAATCCCTTTCAAGGAAAAATGCTAGAAAATTCCAAAACAATCATTTAAAGTCAAAAAATAATTTTTCAAACAAGGATTATGGTGCTGCCAGAACCAAAATAAGGTTTCTTTGGGTTAAGGCTTTTATGGTCATGTGTCAAGGTTTCAGGCATCTAAACATCCAATCACCAAGGTCCATAGTAGTAAAGTAATGGGCCAATCCAACTTTTGTAGAGTAAGCCATTGAACTATCCGCTTTCTATGCCAACAGTCATGATAGGTTCAAAACAAGGTTTAAACAAATGCTCGAAAAAATTTTTGATTTTAGATTATAAACATAATTTATTTAGCTCAATAAGGCAATGATTCTAAATATTTGTGCCTGATATATCCCTAAGATTGGAGAACCAATATATTCTAATCCGTATTGATTAAGGTTAGCATAGACTTAAGTTGGGGTTTTGTTTGAAAACAGATGTTTATAAGCATCATAGAGGCATTTCAACAAACATATGATGAGCTAAATTAGGTGAAGATCTCAAACATGAACAACCACTCAAAACAACAAACTATTTATGTACTTCAACAAAGATATCATAGTGAAAATGTGTCCCAAGGTATAATAAAGATCAAAATATGCTATGCTGAGCATTTACACATGAAATGAGCATGTTGAGATGAAGAAAAACATGGAAAAAATGCATAAGCAGGGTTGTTTTAATGTCAAAAAAAAATATGACATCCTGGTTCATCAAAATCCAATTAAAGCACTAAGAAAGTCATCAAATTCCTAAGGTTACCACAAAAAAAGTCACAATAATGCATGGAAGCCTTAATAGGGTCATGGAAACATAGAGGGTCACTATGATGATAATGATGAAGAAAAACAAAAAACGAAAGGAAGAAAAGCTAGAAAATATAACCCATTGGAAGCTTGAACTCCTAGCTATATCCTTAAACAGTAATCCAATAACTTCTAGCTTATTTTCTTCCTTTTCCTGAAAAGAAAGAAAAAAAAAAGCTTTTAGTATGGTGGGTATGGAAAATAGTTTTTAGGGTAGAGATAAAAGAAATGAGAGGTTTTGAAAGGAAGAATGGAAAGAAAGCTACGAGAATAGAGTTTTTACGAGAGTTTGAGGGTGTTTTTTGGTGGCTGGTGTAAATGATTTTAGCCACTAAGATGATCTAGCAAAGAAGGCCTATAAGACTTTAGGCTTATACAATATGATGAGTCATTGTAGTAATATGATAACTTTTGATATTTTATTAGTTAATCTTAATTCCTGCAGACATGGAAAACCATGCATTAGCCGATTAAAATGAGTATTCATAACTTTTTCCTATATTAAATAAGATTTTCTCATGAAATGCCCTCATGCCAAGCTTAATGAACCTTTTTTAAAATATGTCAATCCAATTTTTAAAGCCCAAAAATGAAATCCACATGATTTGTGTGAAGTTATGCCTAATTTTGGGTGATTTTGGAGGCCAACGTCATAACCAAAATTGATTTTTGATGTTACGATGAAAAGTGTCAAAATAGCATGAAAGGGCAGATTTTGCCTTGTGGTATCAATACAAGGAGCTCTCTATCGATATCTTAAGCCTCCAAGAATTGATATCATGGTTTATGTATCTATACTTCCTATAATTTTGGCTTCCAGTATTGATACAATCAGCATTGTATCGATACTAGGCTCAATATTTTTTTTAGGTGTCAATGCTTCACGCCTTGTATCAATACAACTTGACACAAAAACACTTTTTTTCTTCAAAACAATCTTGTATTGATATTGAGGCCTCTGGTATTGATACCACTCCTCAAGTATCAATACTTAACTTGTTGGTATTGATACAAAAGGTAAAATTTTGGCATTTGAATAATGTGGAGCCATAACACTTATGTATTAAGACATGCATAAAAAATATGGATTTTTCTTACCTTTAACTTTTTGAACTCTTTACCTTAGCCAAAAATGATAGAAAATTGATCATGCTTCTTCGAATAACCTTGATGGTGCCTCAGATGATGACTTTTGATATCTTAAATGTTGGCCTGGATAAAATATGGTATTTATAGTTGTCTTTTTTTAGCCATTACTAAGCAGCAAGAATAGGGTAAAGGCAAATAAACATTATTTTGTCCAGGATGTAACATTGCCTCTAAGCACTCGTAGTAATATTGAAATCCAATTAGTATTACCTAAGATAGGTAGTGTATGTTGGCAGCGGTCCCAATTGATAAAAAAGGTGATAAATCAAGAGGTAAGGGATAATCTATTTCTTTTTTCATTTTAAGAATAATAAGGATTGAGAGTTAGTTTTGTATGGTTGACCATGGAATTTCGACAATGACTTTTTGACTCTAATGGGCTTAAGAAAGAGGATAAGCCATCTTTAACGATGTTAGATCATGTGAATTTATCGAGGTTCATATTTTGGATCTCCTTTTTACAGTAATGAATGAATATATAGGTAGAAAGGTAAGGGAGAGAATTAGGAAAGTGTTAATGATGGATATAATAGAGAAGGCTATGGTATAGGGACATCTATATGAGTTAGGTCTTTTAAAACATAAATAAACCATCGAAGAAAGCATTATGTTCATGTCTGATGGTCAGAGCTTTCTGTTATATCTTAAATATGAGAGACTTCCCATTTTTTACTAATGTTATGGAGTTATGGTTGCACAATGTATATGATTGCATTTATGCAGAAAGGTAGCTTAGAGAATAAAATCATTTGAAATTAGAATATGGTGCATTGGTACAAATGACGAATCAAGAAAAGGGAAATAAAAGTAAAGGTAATGGGAGCAAAAAGAATTCTAAACACTAAAAGAACTATAGAGATTTTACAGATCAAGATCTTGTTAGAGGGATGATGGCATCATTATAGACTCACTATGGACGATGGTAAATGAGCCAAATTTACAATCAAAGCAATTTACAAAAACAAAATGGGTGTAAGGCAAAAGCAATCTCAAGAGTAAATTAAGTCAAAAAATCTCTTCCAAACTAGGAAATAATAAAGGAAAAATTTTTGAAAGGGTTGACTTTAGAAGAGAAAATATTGTATAAATTTTGGATTCTGAGATAAAATTGAGGAAGACATTGCAAGAACTAGCATGCAGTGGTAAAAGTGTTTAATGTTATAGATAAGTTGGTCACAGATATATGGGGTCCATTTGTTTCTGGGTCTATCTCAAGCCTAATTTATGGCCCTATTCCTCAAAAAGAGATTATTAAAGATAAAAGAGTACGATTTGAGGGGTGGAAGAGATGGGCAAAAGGCTCAAAGCGAGCAGATAAAATGATTTTTGTTGAGGGAATGATATCTCATGTAAGTCTTAAAAAGGTTAATTGTGATGATAGATATGCAAAGGGATTTTTTAGTTTAAACTGGAGCAGAAAAAAGGTAAAATGAGGGGAATGATGTTTTGTCACCTACCACATCATTGGCAGAGGCTGCTTGTAGCTCTGTTAACAACCATAAGTGATTTATTTTGGAACTGTCGAGGCTTAGGTCATGCCTCTGTAGTTCAAATTCTTATAGATTTAGTGACAACTGGTGTCTAGGTATGGTCTTTTTAAAGGAAATAAAGCTAGTGGCTAGGGAGTGAGGCTAAATTAGGATTGTGTATGGTACAAGAATTGTTTTATTATTGATAGTGAAGGAAGAAGGTATGGCTTAGCTTTAGTATGGAAGGATGTTATTAGTTCAAAGGTATCTAGCTACATGTAGAACCACATTAATGCTATGAAATTACTGAATGATAATGATGGGAAATAGAGACTAACTGGTTTTTATAGCATTGGAACACTAGTACATGACCTAAATCATGGGCTTTGTTGGGAAGATTGGTGGCCCAAGAAGACAAAAAGTGGCTTATTAGTGGTGATTTTAATAAAATATTATATGGACATTAAAAAAGGAAAGGCAACCAATGTCTAGAAACCCAAATAAGAGATTTTAGACTAACTATCATGATTATGGACTTCATGATTTAGGCTGTATGGGTTAGAAGTATACATGGTTTAGGAATTATCAGAGGTGGTAATTGGCAGGTTCAAGTTAGGTTATTTTAGGTTTAATTTTTTAGGTTTGGGTTGATTTGAGTTTAAGCTTATTCAGGATCAGATTTTTTTAGATTTAAGTTCTTTCAGGTTCGAACTTGTCCAAGTTTGCACTTGTTTAGGTTTAAGCCAATTCGAGTTCTAGTCTATTTGGGTTCAAGCCTTTTTGGGTTCAGGTTCAGGTTCGAGTATATTTTACATCATTTTTATTTTATGTTAAATATAATCACTTTTACGTAATTTTTAATTACAAGCTCAGGCCCCAATTTGGCCCAGTCCAACTCGAAAAAATCTTAGTTCAGTTCCATAGACCCAACTGTAGCCTAAAACAATTTAAATTCTAAGCTCAAGGCTAAATTTTGCCTAGCCCGCCCATTCAAGCACAAAGCACTATTCATAATATTAAAAAATTATTTTATATTAATATTATATATTTTATAATTAAATTTAGATAAAAATATATTATTTTATTTAAAAAAATACTATTTTGGGTCGAGCCTACCTGAAACTTAAAATCTGAGACCT
This sequence comes from Adansonia grandidieri, assembly GCA_038382065.1. Lineage (NCBI taxonomy): Eukaryota > Viridiplantae > Streptophyta > Magnoliopsida > Malvales > Malvaceae > Adansonia > Adansonia grandidieri. Next base: position 16,072 of record JBBYHK010116402.1, on the reverse strand, counting down.
CGGCCTAATCGTGTCATGCCTATTGTGCTAAGCAGGCTATCCGACTTGTGGGCAAGACTAGTTGCTAGTCTAACATATGATTTTTTTTCATTTTTTATATGGTATTATCTATTATGGCTTCCATATTTTTTAATTTACCTTATTACTTTATTATATTATAATCATACTCTAATTATCATTACTTGAATAATAATAATAATAAATAAGAATAATATTCAAAGAAGTATTTTTACTACTAAAATATATAAACTCTCAATATTTAATGTGTTTAACTAATTAAATCAAAGAAAATGTGATAAACGAATGATATACTTTATTGACAATGTTTTCAAAGCTCATAATATGATTTATTTTTTGATAAATTATTATTTTATCATATATAGACCTACTCAAGGGTCGAGCTACCCACTCGACCTAATTGGGTCAAAATCCGAGTTCTTATATTTTTTCTTTAGAGTAGCCCGACCGAGCTCAAAACAGTTATTTTAAATTATAATGACGTATTTTATTTAAATTTAATTATAAAAGATATAAATATTAATAAAAAATATTTTTAATATGATGAACAGTAACTCTGGCTTAAATGGGTAGGTGTAGGCATGTTAAATAAGGGACTAGGCTTGGGATTTTAAAAAAATTCAAGCCACGGCCTGGCCCAACACATAAACAAGTTTAATCATATATAAAATATAAATTAAGTTTTTAATATTTAATTAAATTGTTAAAAAATATTAAAATAAAATTGATAATTAAAGTTTTTGCTTTATAAAAAATTATTTAATTATAATTTCATCATATTTATTTTTAGTATTAAATTTGGGTTCAGGTTCAAGTAGCGCTCAGGTTTGGGTTCTTTCGGGTTTGGGTCTTTTCAGGTTTAGGTTCCTTTGGGTTTAGGTTCTTTCGGGCTCGTATCATTTTGGGTTTAGGCTATTTTGGGTTCAGGCCATTTCAAGTTTAGGTTTTCTCGAGTTTAGGCCACTAACTTTTCGGTCAAATCGATTCGGTTCGGGTTTGGCCTTAGGTTTTTTTGGGTGGATTTTTGGGTTTGGGTTCATTTGATGGTAGAGGAATGTTAAAGAAAGGCTTGACAGGTGTTTTGCAGCTACTAGTTGGTGTACAACTCTCCCAATGCTTCGGTTACATATCTTAATGCGAGGTCTAATCATCTTCCTATTTTACTAAAGACAATAGGTAGTGGAGGGAAACGATCGCTTATTAAAAACTTTAAGATTGAAGTTATGTGGATACAGGATCAAAGATGTAACAATGTTGTGAATGATGCATGGTTTATTGAATTTGTCCAAAGGAATAAGTAAGGGTGGTTTATGAGATGTTGCATTGTTGTGTGAAACAACTGGATGAATGGAACAAAGAAAGATTATGACATATGTGCGAATAGATAAATATTAAGAAAACAAAGTCAGATTACTGGAGTAGGTGAGAAGGAGCTTTCTTTCAACAAGCACAGAACATTAAAAGGAACTCACTAACTTGCTATCAAGAAGAAATACTGTAGAAACAAAGGTCTTATAATCTGTGATTAAATAAGGGTGATCAAAATACATCTTTCTTATACACCTAAGCATCGATCGAGAAAATACAAAATAGGATAATTAAGTTAGTGGATGACAATGAGGAGTAGCAAAAAGAATAAAGTAAGGATTAAAAGTTGCGGTCAACTATTTTTATAATATTTTCACCTCTATTAGTCTAGACAATATGGACACTATTTTAAATGAAATCCCAAAAGGTTATTGATGAAAGTAATAAAGTATTGCTATTGGAGTTTAAGGCCAAAAAAATGGATATGACGTTGAAAGACATGCACCCTTTAAAGGTTCTGAGTCCGAATGGTATGCCAACTTTGATTTATGAGAAGTTTTGGCATGTAATATGTAGAGAGGTAGTATAGGTTGGGTTGTCTTTTCTCAATGATGGTGACTTATTGGAACCTATTAATCATACAAACATAGTGCTAATCCCAAAAGTCAATCAACCAATGAAGGTAATAAACTATAGGCCTATCTCTCTCTGTAATGTGTTTTACAAGCTCATTTCGAAAATCTTAATTAGCTTGAAAGTCGATTGCCAAGTATTATATCTTATAACCAAAGTGCCTTTCCACTAGAAAGGTTGATAATTGACAACTTCCTCGTAGCGATTGAGATTCTTTGTTTCATGAAAAATAAAAGGCATGAGAAACAGGGACAAATGGAAATTAAGCTAGATATGAGCAAAGCGTATGGCTGTGTGGAATGGCCATTGTTATGGGAAGTTATGTTGAGGCTAGGCTTTGCTGAGTAATAGGTTTGGATCATAATGAAGTGTGTATTAATGGTTACATATATTTTACAAGTGAATAGTGAGAGTAGCGATTTTATTCAACCTAGTAGAGGTTTGCGATAAGGTGACCCTCTATCTCCGTACCTCCTTTCTTTTTTGTGGCTGAGGATCTTTCTAGTATGATGTAAAAAGGTGGAGGAAATGAATGAGATCCAAGGTATCTCAACCTATATGTAAGGCTTCAGTGTTTTACATTTATCGTTGTAGATGAAAGTCTGCTTTTTATTAGGGCAACTAAGGGGAATTTGTGAAATCAAAGACACTTTTATGTATTTATGAGGAAGCTTCTAAGCAAAACATCATTATTGACAAGTCATCGTACTTTTTAGCAAAAATGTTGCTGTACAACAATAATTCTTAAAGAATATTCTTGAAATTTACAAAGGAATAAACATTGATGTTTATTTGGGTTTCCCTTTATTTTGTGGATGTAAGAAGAGTTCAACGTTCAACTCTATTAAGGAAAAAGCTAGGAAGAAACTCCAAGGGTGGAAAGAATATCTTCTATCTAAGGTCGGTTATGAAGTATTGGTAAAAATAGTTGCTCAATCCATCTTTACTTATGCAATGTCATGTTTTTTATTACCAAATAGCTTAAGAAAGCAGTTTGTAACTTTTGGCAGGGATAGTTTATAGGTGGAATCTTCATTGGCTCAGTTGGGATAGATACTGTGATTCTAAATTTAAGAGTGGAACGGGATTTTAAGATTTCAATACTTTAAATATGGCACTGCTGGTAAATAAGGGTGATGTTTTTTGTCATAGTGAAGATTTCTTGGTATCGTGTATTTTCAAGTCCAAATATTTTCCTAGAACTTCTTTTTTAAAGTCCAAATTAGCACTTAATCCATCTTATGTTCAGTGGCATTTCAACAATGAAAAAGGTCTTGAATGAGGGGTTGTGTTGATGTATAGGGAATGGAAGAAAGATAAGTATATGGAAGGATATGCGCTAATGGGAAGGCAAGCACTATGATCAACACTCTCGGTACATGTCTAAATTCAGACACTATGGTGATGACTTATTGGATAAGTCAAAGCATGAGTGAAGGAGTTAGTGCAACAAATTTCATAAGAAATGATGTCCAAGTTATTTTGAGCTTGCCTCAAGTGAAAATGTCCTCATTTGGGTGATAAGCCAATAAGCATCTACATTGTTAGGTCAAGATACAACATTTAAGAAGGTCAATAAGACAAACAAAAAGTGGGTGGATCATAATAGTTCAGTGTTATGGAAAATTCTATGGAAGCAACAAGTACCACCGTGAACCAAAATGTTATTATGGAGAGTAAGCAAATATATATTGCCGGTACATCACAAGTTTCATGAAAATATGTAATGTGTGAAGACAAATGTAGTTTTTGTGGAGAGAACACAGAAACAACCCTTCATGTTTTTAGGAAGCATGTGGAACTTAGAAAACTTTAGACCCTACTAATTTGCTTATAATGGATACATTAGGTGGCGTGCGATATGTTCCTTAAATGGTTTGTCAACTTTATCATTTGCAGGAACTAGATGAGTTCAAACTATGGTATATAGCCATCATAACCATTTGTATGCATATAGCAAGGTGAAATTTGACAATCAAAGGTGATAAACAGATATACGACTCCTTATAAACTATGCTTTTAAAGAATTTGCTGATGTTAAAATTTCAGAAGAAGGAGAGGTTATTATACATCCTGCTAAATGATGCCCACCTCCTTGGGGTGTTTTTGAACTGAATGTTGACACAGCCTAAATAAGGACTATAGCTGACATAAGACTTATTATCCACAACTCTAGTAATTGTTCTTGCTCAAAAAACTAGCCCACTATTTAGTTTTTATGTTCGAAATGGTGGCAATAAGGGAAGGAATTCATTTTGCTCAAGAGATAGGTGTGTATTCTTAGAACTCAAGGGAGATGATTCAGGTTTTTCTTTAGCAGGACATATTGTAGAAGATATTCATCTTATGTCTCAGGTTTTCACCTCTTTTTTTTAGTCATTTGTTAAAAAGGAAGGAAATGTTGTTGCTCATAGCTTAGCCAAGCTTACGTTGATAGTTGAGGATAAGATAGTTTGGATAAAGGATAGTCCCACTCTTTTGAATCCAAAGTTGGAATTTGATGTTATTTAACATTAATTAATATTTTTATTAAAAAAAGGGAAAGCTACTGAATAAGATAGGACACATGGATTGATCTCAAGAATTTTTTAATTAATCAAAAAATTATGCATTTTAAATCTTTTATAAAAAAAAAAATTAAAATTTTAGTTAGGATGTATTGGCATTGGAGTGGAAGGATGGAATTTGGAGGGGTTTCCTTCGTAGGGCAAAATAACAAAGAAAGGTGAAGGGCTAGATCTTTGACTGTATATATTTGATTTTTATTCGCTTATAGCTATCATAGATACATGTGTTTCCTAATGAGAGAAGGGATCGGGGAGGGCGAAAGGAGGGGTGTGTGCTTTGACAGATAAGAGATGAAGAGGTAGGGATTGTGTCGTGTCGTTGTGTTTTTGGGTTGAGATGAGAAATAAGAGTTTTGTGTTATGCAACTAGGTTTGAGATACAAGAGTGGCTGGAAATTGGAAAAGACAGATAAGTTAAATTTTATTTTAAAAAATTATAAAATAAATTTTTATATATAATTAATAATTATATAAAAGTAATTATA
>JBBYHK010116080.1:0-39554 GCA_038382065.1 Adansonia grandidieri | reverse complement strand
ACCATAATAACAAGAAAACACTAAAAGAAATAAAATACATATGAACATATATATGACAAATACAACACCAAAACCAATATCATATCCGCATAATCATGATTCATGAACAAAGATAATTTACTAACAAGAAAAAATAATAGAATCAAGGAAATTAGTTCATGGCCAAATGCTTAGTCTTTCAACATGGATAAAAAATCCATGAACTTAAGCATATTTTTGGCTCACTAAAGAGAAAAAAAATGCATAAAACAAATAAAACTTTAAAGATTTTAGTGGAGATTATACCTTAACAAAGCTTAAATTTTTTTCAAGTATTTTCTTTTTCTTTTTTTTAACTTTTTTTGGTCTCCCAAAACTAAGAACTCTTGAAGAAAACATCCTCCCGTATTTCTAGGGGAGGATGAATCGGCCAAGAAGGATGAAAATCCTTGGCCAAATTTTGATCTTTTTTTTATTCATTTGATGTAACTTGTTAGGTTGGAAAACAATAAATGTTGTGTCATAAGCCTATGCTGTTGTCATCTTTTCTTACAAGACACCATCCCCATTGTCATGATTATGCTAGTTTAGGTGACATGATGATCATGTGTCATTTTTGGCCAACTTGATGGAATTGGTTAGGAAAAAACTAGATTAGTTAGAAAGGAATTTAATTCCAACCAAATTAAATCTTATGTAACTAAATTAGCAAATTATAAAATTAATTATGTAAAAGCAAAATAAAATTATAAATTTACAGGTAAACACAATCTTAAAAGTAAAGAAACAAATGCAATTAACGTGCCTAAAAGGCCTAGTTAGAAATTCCATGGAAAAATGATAACAAATTAAAATTCATGTACTTAACAAAATTCCACATAATAAATCAGATTAAGAATTTAATCATATGGAAATTCCAATCAAATTTCCATAAAAAATATAAAAATAAAAAAATAAAATTTTAAATCAAAATAATTGATATAAAAATTAAAAAAAAAGTTAGTGGACTTTGTTGGAAAATTAGAGATTAAAATGGGCTTAGTAGACTTCTAGAGAATAAAATGGAATTGGTGGAAAATCAAGAAAATGGGCTTGGTAAAGCCATTGGGCTTATTTGCAACAGTTGAAATTTTTAAGCTCACTAAAGAGAATTTGCCCAAAATAAAATTAATAAAATTATCAAATTTTTTTTATAAAGATTTCAAGTATTGAATTATACAAGAAAAATTTTTGAGAAGTTTTATGTGCAAAAATAAAATAAAATCCAAAATCCATAAAATTTTACGAGAGGATCTTTATGGAAGAAATTTGTTATTTTGGACAAAAATGCAAAACTCATAAAATAAATTAAATTTTAAAACTGATTTAATATAAATTTAATGAAAATATTTAGTGACTTTTAAAAATCTTTAACTCAAAATATTGCTCACGAAAAAAATTTATAGAGTGGAAAACTCTGTATATTGAAAACAGAAAAATTAAAAGAAAACACAAAACTCATAAAATAAATTAAATTTTTTTAAAAACTGATTTAATATAAATTTAATGAAAACATTTAATGAATTTTAAAAATCTTAAACTTAAAAAATTCATCCTGGAAAATTTTACAGAGTAGAAAACTCTATATATTGAAAACGAAAAAATTCAAAAAAATGCAGAACTTATAAAATAAAATGAATTTTGAGAAACTGATATAATGGTGGTTAAATGAAAATATTTAAAGAATTTTGAGGTTCAAAACTTGAGAAAATTCTATCAAAACTTTTACAGGCAAAGGGAAGCTCGTATTTTGAAACTAAGAAAATTTTAAAGAATACATTGGAAATTATATAAAATGAATTAAATACAAGATATTGTATAAAATATTAATTATCAAAAATAAAAATTGAAATTCTGAAATCTGAAATAGATTTAACTAAAACAATTTCATGAGCATAATACTCGTGATACTGTAAAAATTCAAAATTAATTAACAAAATTGACAATTTTACATTTTGTGGTAAAACACCGATACTTATTTTTTTGAATATTTTTTATCTTTTTGGAATGCATAATGGAATGAATACTACACAAGTGTCAATAAAAATAAACGACGGTTAATTTTTTGAGCTTTACGAAACAAATCTTAAAAAATTCATAAAAATAAGAAATTTGACCGTGATATCATTTGAAGGAATGATTTTCCAAATTTGGCAAGAAAATATTTAAAAACAAAATTTTCTTTTTAACATTTGTCATTTTATCCGAGATCAATCTTCAAATGACATTTTTTCTGTCACGTGTCAATACAATTATGTATGTGTGACAAAATAAGTTACAAAAATGTGAAAATTCCTTGACAGAGGTCGACCTCTATCGGGGTGACAATTATATTCTCGGTCTTGGATAAATGAGACTATCAAAAAAAGACCCAGACAAAATCAAGTGTCTACACCTATAAGGTCTCAGGTACAATTTTAGTTGTTTTAATGATAATTTGTATTATTTTGTGATTTTTGGAAGTTTGTCCCCTAAAATTTCATGGCTTTGGAAAGGTATTTCTCTTTGTTGGCTGAATCTTGCATGGACTAATTTGATGAAGTTTTTTATGCTTCATGCTATTTTTTAATTTTAGGAAATGTAGGGATCAAATTACAAAAAATCAAAAAATTATTTTTAGACTTTACATTTTTGGCTGAATTGATCTTTTGCCATTTGGTATGATCTCCATGATTTGTGTGATATATTTTATGTTTAATTTTTTATTTTAATTATGTAGGGACCAAATGGCAAAGTTTACAAAGTTTAGGGACCATTAGGACCACCTAGCATTTTAGGGTTAAAGTGGTCATTTCTAACATTTATTTTTCCATTTAGGGTATTTTGATAATTTATGAATATTTTTAGTATTCCTTCTGTCTTTAAGTGGGGTGTAGAGAATATTATGACCTTTCATATTCTTTTGGTTCTCCGGTAAGGTATGAAAGGCAATTTTGAAAAATTGAAAGATCTATTAGTAATTTTTGCATTTTAGGTCATATTTGATATTGATGTACCCATTTAGGGTATAATTATTATTTTTTAGTCATTTAGATTTTCAGGATATTTTCACATCAAAGGTACACCTTAAGGGTATTTTGGTAACTTACCTTAGAACCAAGTCCTATGTGATTATTAGGATATTTTCATGTCGAAGGTATACATTGGGGATAAGTGTGTCTTTCTTTATTATTTTCAACTCCTATAGATTACCAGGATACTTTCATGTTAAAGGTATATCTTAGGGATATTTTAGTGATTTACTTTAAAACCAAGTTTTTTGTGATTACTAGGATACTTTCATGCCGAAGGTACACATTAAAGATAGGTTCGCCTTTTTATGATTTTATCAAGTTTTTTGGATTACAAGGATACTTTCATGTCAAAGGTATACTTTAAGGGCATTTTGGTAATTTGATATAAAACTAAGTCCTTTAACATTATGAGATGCTTTGATGATGAATCTTTACTTTATAGGACACGTTAGTCACTTCGATTAAATTCAAATCCTTAGAGTCAAGTTTAATACTTTTCTTCTAAACTGGGTCTTAGGGTAGTTTTTGCATAAAATTTAAATTTTAAAATTAAGGCAATATCTCCAAATTAAAATAGCATGTGGAATATTTCCTAGAATATGAGAAAGATTCTATGAATTATTTTAATAACAAGATATCTTTTTCCAAATGAAAGTTGAGATTTTTCAAATTTCATGAAACAAAACCTCTATTATTCCTCGATCCTCTAGTGGGATATGTGAGATATTTTAATCTTTAAATAAAAGCTTTCACATTCCTCTAGTCCCCTAATTGGGTGTGAAGATATTTAGACCTTTCATGTTTCTTCGACCATCTGATGGAGTACGAAAAATAATTTTATTTTTAAAAACATTAAAAGCTTGATTTTCTTGTACAGAATAATAAATTTAGAATAAAAGATTTGGATACATGAGAATTATAATTAAATATCAGATATCGAAACCGAATAAAAATCAAAATTTAAGTTAACACATAATTAATAAGGCATCGATTATCAGGCATTGTGAGAAAGATTGATCCTTACTTATGATTGTAACAGACTCCCAAACCCTTTCATACGATCTCCGGCATTATCACAGATCTCAAAATTTATTTTTTTTAAAATACTAATTCCGATAGGTGATCAATCTTACCTGGCCGAAATAGATTAGCGACAACTTTAAATAAATAATCATTTCATAATGACTATTTAGGGTGAAGCTGAGTGAGTGACTCACTTAGACAACCTAAATATTTAAGGTTATCCTAGTTCTAGAGACAAGAAAATATTAATAATAATATGTCCCTAAAATAAAAAATATAAAATATAAAATAATGATACATAGATATATATATATATAAGAACAATGGATACACTCACTTTTTAAGTCCAGCTGATCAGGATATGAGTCCTGACCATGTTGTGACAAGTATGAGGACATTTTATGTTAAAATATGATTTAATGAAGAGCAAGTTTGAGATTACCCATTTGATCAACTTATGCATGTCTTTCTTTGTCTGCAAGAATGAAGATTAAGCAATCAAATTTTGTAAACTCACCATGTAGTACCATGACTCTATAGGATGTCTAAAGGCAGTAAGTAATCAAATTACAAAAATTTATAAAATAAGTTATAAACATGGCAGCGAAAACAAATAAAACAAACTAGTCCGATATTTCCTAGGTAAGATTGTCTTGCATAATCTTGATTAATCTTTAAGATCAATAAACCTAAAGAACTATTAAAGATTCAAGCATACATCACCTTGAGAAGTTTTTTTAGCAATTTCATGATTTATAGACACATACACCAAGCTCGGTTGTCATAAATTAAAGCTGTCTAAGTGTCCAGCCTCTAATGGTTATCCATAAAGATGACATAAAAAACCTTTAATAAGTAAGAGACTTTATTATCATGAGCCATAATATTAGCTTAGATTCCAATAAATCTTTCGTTGCACTTGAAGACCTTGATTCCACAATCAAAGAACAAAGAAGAAAACTATTTTCCTCTTAAAGGATTGCACCAACTCCCTTAGGGATTCTATGAAAATTGCAAATTAGGGTTTTCCAAGCTTTTTGGCTGAATTTTGGAGCCCCATTTTTTCCATGAGGGACAGTAATCATGGGCTTACATAGTCTAGGGTTTAAGATTTCAATTTTGAGAAATTATAATTTTACCCTTAGCCCATATGAACTTATTCAAATTGGGCCTAGGTAACCATTACTTGTATTTGACATAAAAGCCTAGTCTCAATTAATTTATACTAATCACCCTAATGTGTATAACCCATTATGCCTCCTAATTTTAATAATAAATATAAAATAGCCCAATAAAGAATAGTTTATATTTATAGACCAAGATTGGCATCTAGCAATGCGTCATGGCCACCTAGCATGCAAGGAGTGTCAATATGGTTTTGACAAGCCCTTTAGTGTTTAGTATTTTAGTTTAATAAATATCATTTCATCATATATCTTGAAATTAGCAAGAGCATGTTTTAGTGTCCACTCTTAGCCTATTTCATATTAGTATGCAACCTCTATGTGTTAATTCTATAATCAATATTGCCTTGGCCAAGGGCTTTAAGTTAGCACAAGCTAGCTACATGTGAGATATGTCCCTTCATATCACCTAGGGTGATGAATCCTCTCTAGACCACTTATCAGCTACCATATGATTCATGTCATACCCAAAACCACCACACCATAAGCATTCACCTATTATGGACTCGTTCGTGATGGAATCAAAGCATGACATCCTTATATGAGATGACTGGCTTTCACAAGTCTAAGAATCACTTAAACTATTGACACATGAAAGTATTTCCATATACACTTGAGTGAATACCAAATAGAACTCTCATAGTAGCTAATGTTCGGTGAACTTGTCACCATAACAAGCACCCATATGATGTCCCCAAATATCTCTATACTTGAACTTATAAGACCAATTACATGCATCATATGCATGAAAGATTATATATGCTAGTCTTTGTGCATTGTCAATGCCTTGTCTGGACAATATAATGACCAGAAATGATTTTAGAATCATAATTTTGATGCATAGGGATCTCATAATTATAACTTTTTACAATTCCCTTACAAGGCTAATATGTTTCATAGGCTTTATTTGCATAAGATATTTATAACAATTATACAATTAAACCTTATGAATAAAGAAATACTCGTATAACATTAATTAAATATAATTTTTTATTACATAAAATCACTAAATGCTATTGCCTTACAAATTATAATGATTGGCTTCCAGGACTAGAGCCAATTGCCCTATTTCTAAGTCCTATACCTTCCATATGATGATCTGTTTCTAGTGGGATAGAACTTTAGTGAAAGGATCAGCTAAATTCTCCTTAGTAGGTACTCATTCTATCTAACATCACATCTCTCTGTAATTTCTCTAATGACTTGATATCACTCGTCGCAACATGGCCCAGATACAAATCCTGACCAAGCTTGACTTAAATTACCTTCGTTTCTATATTTGTTGAGATATTACTATTTTATCTTCTCTTGTTTCAATAGGCAATATCATTATCGTCACTTTCTTATTTTTTGGGGACTGGGTGGTTGAGACAAATTGCTCACTCGACTTAACCTTAAATAGTCATTACAAAATTATTATTTATTTGGACTCGCCACTAATTATTTGGGCTAGGTGAATTAGTCACCTATCATCGAGGGTTATAAAACCCTAGAATAGTAACTTCAACGACCATGATCATTCCAGAGATCATATAAAAGGGTTTGCAAGTATCACAAGTAAGGATTGACCCTTTCGTGATGCCCGAAAATAGGTACTTTTTTAATTACATGTTAACTTGACTTTTAATTTTTTATCGGGTTTCAACATATGGCATTTACTTATAAATTTCTAAAATAATATTTTATGAAACAAATTTATTATTCCATGTTAGAAAAATCGAGTTTATAAAATTTTGAAAATCAAAATCTCTTACGCACTCCACCGGAGGACCAATGAACATGAAAGCTTTTTATCACTCTCTTTTGTACCCTAACAGAAAACCAGAGGAATACAAAAGATTTTAAAATTCAAAATATCATTCGCATCCCACTAAAAGGCCGAAGGAATGTGAAAGGTTTTATTTTTCAAAATTTACAAAAATCTTATTTTCCACTTTGAAAAGGATATCTCGTTATTAAAATAACCCATAGAACCCTTTTTATACTTTGGGAGAAACTCTACATATTATTTTAACTTGGAGACGTTGCTTTAATTTCCTAAAAAGAAAATTTTATATTTTATTAAAAATATTTATAGAACATCCTAAGACACGATAACAATCTAAAATGATGAATCTATTCCTAAGGTATACCTTTCACATGAAAATATCTTAGTACTCACATAGGACTTGGTTCTAATGGAAAATTATGAAAATGCCCTTAAGTTATACCTTTGACATGAAAATATCTTGGCAACCCTAAAGGACATGAAAAGGATTATAAAAAGGTGAATCTGTCCCAACTGTACATCTTTTGCATAAAAGCATCCCAATGACTACATAAGACTCGATTCTAAATAAATTACCAAAATATCCTTAGGGTGTACCTTTGACATGAAAGTCTCTCAGCGACCGTAAAGGACATGAAAATGATTATAAAAATGTGAACCTATCCTAAATATACATATTTGGTATAAAAGCATCTTCATGACTACTAGGACTCGATTCTAGAGAAATTACCAAGATGCCTGTAGGTGTACTTTGATGTGAAAGTATCCAAGCGACCCTAAAAGACATGTAAAGGATTATAAAAAAGCAAAGCTATCCTAAATGTACATCTTTGGCATAAAAGCATCTCGATGACTATCTAGGACTCGATTTTAGAGAAATTATCAAAATACCCCTAGGGTGTACCTTCGATGTGAAGGTATCTCGACAACCCTAATGGACACGAAAAGGATTATAAAAAGGCAAACCTATCCTAAATGTACATCTTTGGCATAAAAGCATCCCGATGACTACCTAGGACTCGACTTTAGGGAAATTACCAAAATTCCCAAGGTGTACCTTCAACGTAAAAGTATCTCAATAACCCTAAAGGACACATAAAGGATTATAAAAAGGCGAACCTATCCTAAATGTACATCTTTGGCATAAAAGCATCTTGATAACTGCCTAGGACTTGATTCTAGAGAAATTACTGAAATGCCTTTAAGGTATGCTTTTGACGTAAAAGTGTCTTGGTACCTTAACGGACACTAATATGATGATAAAATGATGAATTTACTGTAAATAGGGAAATTAAAATTCTAAAATTGATTTAAAATGCAAAAATTACAATTAAGCCCTTAAACTTTTGAAAATTTCATTTCGTACTGCACAAAAAATTGAAAAGGTATGAAAAGTTTTGAAAATTTTTGTACGCCTACGGAAGACCAAAGGAATAATAGAAATAATTAAAAGTGATGAAAACAATCATTTTACCCCTAAATGCTAAATTTGCTACATGGTCCCTGAACTTTTTCTAATTTTACACTTAGGTACCTAAATAAAAGAAAACCCTAAATCATCACAAAATATGATTAATCATGTAAAAATTAACGTATAAATCATGAAGAACATCCATATGAAGGCTCGGTCAAACACCTTTGACCATAAACCAAATTTTTTTTATTTTTGCAAACTAGTCTCTAAACTTTGCAAAATTACAAAATGACCCCTAAAGTATGAAAAACACCTAGGACATGTTCTAGAACACACAAAATCTGTTTCCATGTAGCCCATGAAGCTTTCGACCAAACTCAACAATAGCCTAAAAAATTTTCACATTTTTTGCGAATTAGTCCCTATGTTTACTAATATTATAAAATATCCTAAAAACAAGAAAAACATGGAATTATTGCAAAAATATGCATAAAATCATCTTGAAAAGAACCTATCAAATTTGGCCAAACCAAAAATATCAAACATAAGAATATTTTGACGTAGAAAATCATGGACATAGATAAATATTACTAAACCAAAATAAAAATAAAAATGGATATACAAATATGCTTAATCATATATTAACATGAAAATAAAAAAAAAAAAACAAACAAACTACATAAACAAAAACACACATGTACAATAAATTAAGATCTCAATAACAATAACATAATTTACAAGCAAAAATCAAGAAATAACTAATAAAAAACAAAAATATCAAATATAAAAAATATACAAAATCACCATATTAAGCGTTTCAACATAGATAAAAATCCATGAGCCTTAACATGGTCTTGAATCATAAATGAGATGGAAAATAAAGAAAAATAAAGAAAAACAAAAGAAAAAGAATAGAGCTTCTACCTTAAAAAAGCTTAGGAAACTAAAAAATTTCAAGTTTTTTTTTCCTTTTTTTTTTCAAGCTTTCTCTAAAAATCCCCCATGAAAACAAATCCTCCCCCTTTTATGAAGGGGGAGGTTCGACCAAGAGGATCACCAAATCCTTATGGCCGAAACTCCAAGGAAAAGGAAAGAAAAAACAATTTAATTTATTTAATTTATTATTTTTGTCATTATTAGCATAAAAATATGAGAGTTCCAATCATTTGACAAGCAATTAAGGTCATTCAAAAATATTGTCATGATTGCCTAGATAATATCATCTAATTGTTAATTAAAAACTAACTAAATTGGTTAGGGAAAGGTTGGAAATCAGCTAGACTAGTTTCCATGAAACTAGTAGCAAAAAATCAATAATTAAAATAAAATTAAAATGGTGATAATAAAATTGAAAATTAATAATCATAGACAAAATTTGGAAATGAAATAATTAAATAAAAAACTGATTGGAACTCTAAAACTCGTAAAATTATATGAGACAAATCATTTTGGGTAAAACTAATATATAAAAAAATTCAAAATTCATCCAATTAATTAAATTTTCAAAAACTGATTTAATATGAATTTAATAAAAATATTTGACGAATTTTAAAAATTATAAACTAAAAAAAAAAACTAAAAATTACGGAGTAAAAAACTCCATATCTTGAAAACATAAAAAATTCTGAAAAAAATGCAAAACTCATAAAATAAAAATGAAATTTTAAAAAATGATTTAATATGAATTAAATAATAATACTTGAAGAATTTTAAAAATTATAAAATTATATGAGACAAATCATTTCGGGTAAAAACTAATATATAAAAAAATTCAAAATTCATCCAATTAATTAAATTTTTAAAAACTGATTTAATATGAATTTAATAAAAGTATTTAATGAATTTTAAAAATTATAAACTAAAAAAAAACTAAAAATTACGGAGTAGAAAACTCTATATCTTGAAAACATAAAAAATTCTGAAAAAAATACAAAACTCATAAAATAAAAATGAATTTTTTAAAAATGATTTAATATGAATTAAATAATAATACTTTAAGAATTTTAAAAATTATAAACCTAGAAAAATCTTCTTGAAAAAATTAATGGAGTAGAAAATTTCATATTTTGAATACAAAAAAAATCCTTAAATTTATAATAAATAAATTATTTTTGAAAACTGATTTAATCATGATCAAATGCAAATGTTTAAAGAATTTTGAAATTTAAAACCAAAAAGTATGATATGTCAACACCTCTAGGCAATATATCTATGTCTCTTCTTATGAGTCAAACTGCTCTAGATGACCAAGACAAGCCATCTCCCCAATTCGATTTACATGACGTAATAGTCTTAACATAAGTCAATTGCTCACATTAACCCCTTAGATTATGGACTATCAACTTAGAGTAGTTTACCTTAGAACATTGTCTTCCTACATATAAAGTCTATTATATGCAACATTCTAATGATATCAACATAAGTAATCAACGAGCCATATTTATTTACATCTACTTTACCATGTAAATCTAAAAAAGAATGGTACAGCAATGATATAATGAAACTTCGAATATATATAAATAATCAGTTCAAAATAATGAAATATATCAAAAATGTTTTTCATCCTTAGGGCATTCCTAACAATATGATATTTTATTTTTGGTACTAATTATGCATGACAAATTGTAGGGACAAAAGAGAAAGAGAAGATAAAAGAAGATAGGCTAAGCGAAAGTTGGCAACCTAGTTGACATGAGATCCAGCTTACTTACGTTTTGTGGTTTTGATGTTTATGTAACATTTATGAATAATTTATTTATTAAACATTAAATGTTTATTATGGCATTATAAGCTACTTACAAGGATATTGCTTTTATGCTATAAACATATTTGCTAGTATACAGAGGTCATGCTTTTATTTGTTTATAGAATATATCTTGGTCAATACCTTAATCTATATCATTTACAAAAAGTTTGTAAGACGAATAAGACTAGTAATTTAATTAGTTCAAAATAATTTTTGAATATTAAATCCCTTAAATTTCTACACATTTATTATTTAATGAGAGCATGTCCAAAATCTTTATATCTTAAAGATAACTACTTATTGATAAAAAGACATAAAGTTAAAGCTGCAATCAATTCAAAAGGTTCTGAACTATAGAGGATCACATGTTAATAAATAAAAGGTCATAAACAAACTTTTTTTGTCAAGGCTCATAAAAGAGTTATATTTAGATCATTTAGCTTTTGAAGCTATAAACGGATTCATTCAGTTGTTAAAGTAACAACTGAGTCATATGATTGGCATCTAGTTTTCATTGTTAAATGAATGAGTTAATAACTGTGATAATAACAGTTATCACATATGTACAAAGTGGTTCTCTTACATCGTACTTGAGCAAAATGATTGACTTTAGTGCAAAGAGAAAATGTAAGCAAATATGCCCTAGAGCCAATTAGATTGGACTTAGGGTATATAATTAATAATGTAAATCCATCACTACATCATATAGATCAAGGTTTTTTTAAGAACTTGACCAAATATTATTATATAGAAGACAATGTTAAAGAGTTTTGGCTAAGAGATTCTTAAAAAGAAAAACCCTAATCGGCTACATAATAAACACCTATACTTCTACTCTTATTTTTCCTCCATTGTTATTTTTTATTATTGTTTGATCAAGAAACATTTTTTATTCATTTTTGAGAGAACCAGCAAGTATTCTGGTTATTTAAGATTTCATGATCTTTTACTTAGTGATAGAGGAACTTAGACATTGAGAAGGTTCCCATTGCCCGTCCTGTGGATCAATGTTGGAAGTGTTACACTTAGAACGCTCGTGATCTTGGAAGAGCTTAGACTTAATCTTTCTTGGTGGATCATTTTGCAAGGATTTTTTGCTTAAAATTACAAGTTTTTGAGAATGATGATCACATTTCATGAAGATTTAATTTGCTGGAAATTTTTGTAATCATATGTAAATACGGCTCGAAGATATTGGAGGAATCCGATTTGTAATCTTATTATATTTTTTCATTGCGCATGTAATTTCTTGTAATTCTTGATTTATTTTATGAATAAATTCTTTTGAAATTGTCAAGCTCATAATACAAGAATCCTTTTATCATACTCATTCCAAGACTTACACCAAGCCTTGTGATCATCAATGCTTCATCTGAACGAGTTTGGGTTAAGAGATTCCGGTGGATCTACAAAAATAGGAAAAATTAATTAAGAGGCTAGGAAAAAATTAAGTTTGTACAGCTGTCCTTTTTTTTTTATTGTGGAGAATTAAGAATATGGCAAAGATCATAAACAAATTTTGTTTAGGACATAATGGCTCTACTGCAAGAAGGATTTTTTAAATGCCTGCTAAAAAACAATTTTCACTAATTGAAAGTAATGTCGTGGTGGCAATTTCAACACTCAAAAACAAGAACAAAAGTAAAAGAAAAACAAGAACAAAAGTAAAAGAAAAGACTTTAACTATTTCCCAAAAATGAGTATGACATAATAACATAAGACCTCAAAACTGATCCAAGGCTTAATCCATTTCTTGAAAATGAGTTTGACTTAAAAACAAAAAAACCTTGACAACCATCCAAGGCTTAACCCATTTGTTAAAAACATGTTTGACTTGAATAAAAAGACTTGGGCAATGACCTAGGGCTCAACCCATTCCTTTGAAACAAGTTTGATAGGCTCTACTTAAAACTAAAAAACTTTGATGGTGATCCATGGCTTGACCTATCTTTTAAAATGAATTTTACTTAAAAACAAAAACCTAGACAATAACATAGGCCTTAACCCATTTCCTAAAAACAAGTTTGACGTTTAAAAACAAAATATCCTGGCCATGATCTAGGCCTTGACTCTGACATTGACCCAAGGCTTGACCCATTTCTTGCAAACGAGTATAATTAAAAGACAAAAAGATTTAAAAGTCTAGTAATGATACCTTTGTGATCTTTGATTTTGAAAGATATAGTTTAAAAGAAGCTATTAGCCAATTACTTTTACAATGTGCATGAATAATGTAAATACATGCTTTCTAATAATGCAACTACATGAATACAACTTGAATCCTAATCTAGTGAATTCAGGGTGCTTTGTAGATATTTTAACCAGTTGACATGCCTTTCTTTTTTTTATTTCATCTGAGCAGTCAAAAATCAGATTCTCATTTCTTAAGAGACATGCCATCATCATTCCAATATTCCTATGGTTCTTTCTATAGAAGGACATTAAAAGGTTATTTTGGCATATTTTAGAATGGAAATACTCCAATTTTCACCCTTTTAGGAAGTGTTTAAGTATCTTTAGGGTACATACCATTTTTTTGTCAAATCTTTATCCTCTTTAGAGTAGTACAAAGAAATCCTTTTATTCTAATTTACTAATTTAGCAATCATCATTAGATAAATAACAAGCATAATGTAATAAAGAATATATTATGAAACTAGGTAAAAGAGAACAACATGTAATTTGAATACAAATCAATTTGAATCGTAAAAAAAGTATAATTTATGGTAATTAAAGGTAAATAAAATTTAATAGGTAATCCTTTTAAGTTGTTAGTGTCCTGATTTCCAAGAAATAGATTTCCTGGCTCAATTCCTCTAGGATTTCTTTTGAATGATCACATTATTCAACATCGATAAATCTTTTGAGAACTTTGGATTTTATTGTGCCTCATTTTTCTAAGACAACTTTCTAAACCAACATATTTCTACTGCCTTAAATTTGGCACTTGAGTCACCTTTTTGGTTTTTCATCCAAAACATTTTCTCGAGCATAATACTTCTTTATCATATTAATATTCCTAAGGTTGGCCAAATCATTCTAGTCATCTTTGTTAGGATTAAGGTCTCTCTAAATAAGCTTTCTTCGTTTACATATAGTCTATCCTAATTTGGAGTCTATTTTCCCAAAGCATCTTTCTAAATAGGAAAAATCTTTTTAAGCACCAATTCACCTTCATGAAACTGCTAGGGTGAACCTTCTTATCTTAAGCCCTTATCATCCTTTTATGATACATTTGCACATACAAAACTATATTTAATTTTTTTCTTCTGTAAGGTTTAATTACCTATAATGGGTAATGGGCCTTTACCCATTCAACCTATTCTGGGTCAACTTCTACTAGTACTCACAATGATAGGATTTCAAACTCGCAAAGCTATTTTTATCCTATCGACCAGTGAGAACAAAGTGGCACCAATGGAGGTATGATTAAAGTGCGATATGCATGGACAAAAAAAAGCTACTTCTCGTACCAATCTTTAAAAGTTTCAATCATTTTCTCTATAATTTTATAAATATTAGTTGGCCACTTCTACTACTCCATTATTTTCAAATGATATGGCATGGAATTATGGTGTTTGATTTTGAACTGTGAACACGCATCCTGCATCATCGTGTTTTCCAAATTTAGTGCATTATCTACAATGATTCTTTTAGGAAGTCTATATCAGCATATAATTTTTTTCTTAAGGAATTTGCATACAATTGATTTGGTGACATTGCATAAGAGGTGGCATTTACATATTTGGTAAAGTAATTTATGACTACTGTGATGATGCAGAGCCCATTCAAACTTTCACAGTAATCAACCCAATCACATCCATGCCCCAGAATGAGAAAAGCTAAGGAGTGATCACGACATATAAAGGTGATGGAGGCACATGAATCTTGTCTATGTAAATTTGGCATTGGTGGCATTTTCGAGCATAATTAATACAATCACTTTCTAAAGTTAGCCAGTAGTAACCTATTCTTATCATTTATTTAGCCATTCTGGGCCTATTTGTGTTCCATAAATTCCCTCATGGACCTTTACTAATATTGTTAGCTATATTAGCTTTGAATTGATTTTAGTTTTGATAGGGAAAATGTTACTATCTAAGTCTATGCAAATGATAGGGATTGTGAAGGTTATACCACATCCTTGGAAGGTAGCAATGCAAGATAATGAATCGAAAACTCCTTGGAAAGTAAGGTTAAGGGAAAGGAAGTAGGCGCAAAGTTAACCTCTATAAATTGACAGTATATGATCTTTTTTCCTTACTTATTTACATTTTTATTTGAGTATTTACTTGCCAATTTGAGTACATTGTTTAAATTCTCACATTTATTATTTATGCATTAATTTTGGTATTTATTTTTGAGAAATCAATTCACCTGCTCATGATTTTTTCATACAAGAACTAACAAATATATTCTTAGTCAGAGGTGTCTATACACCTCAAGAGCATTTAACCTAACTTTTCTTGTACAAAACTCCAACGTCTAAGATAAAACCCATGGCCATCCTTTTTGGGTTTCTCTTGTCATTTTTTGAAGCCCGATCTAGGTATTATTGATCTTGGATGTATTAGAGAATGTCATAGTAATATGGTTGACGATCTATTTTTTCTTTTTCTATGTTCTAGTAGTGAGCTGGAGCCTCATAAATACTTATCAAATTGGCATAATTTTTGGCTCTTTTGTTTACTCTGAACATTGTCGCCTAGATGTTTGCCATTCAATTATCCCATTAGGGCAAGTGTCAAAAGTTTACTTTTTAAAACTCATTTATAAATTCCAATACAAGTTTTTGATAGTGCACTAATTTTTAATCACAAGTTTCCCATTCTTTACATAATTGGTAAATCACCAATGTCAAACTTTGCTACTTTTAGGGATTTGACCTTTTTTTCAAAGGTTTCTTGATGTCCTATTGAAGTGCCATCAAAGTATATCTTCTATTTCTTCTAAAGAGGCATCTTTTTTTCCTACAAGACGTATAATAAATCTTCATGTGGAAATCAAAGTCTAGCTCATAGTCTTCAACTACCCAATTAGCTAGAAATTAGGCCACCACATTACCTTTTACAGTTTTTGGTTCACATATACTATGTCATATCTTGAAAGCAGGACCTACCATATGGTTGTCCTTTCTGAAAGTGCTGAAGTTTTGCATAAGTATTTGATGGGATTAACTAGTGGTATGGTATAGCATGTATTTCCAAAGTCTATAGATTGTCCAAGCCAAGGCATATCATAATTTCTCCATTAAGGAGTATTTAAAATCATATTCTATTAACTTTTATGTCAAATTTAACCATGCAAGTACACATATCATAATTGATCCCATAAGAATCGTTACCAAATTTTCTAACAACTAAAATTAAAATAATCTAATCTTATCCAGACAAGCAATTATAAATTATAAATTAAGAATAAACCAAAATTAACTAACGAGCAAGGAAAATAATTGGGTTTAATTAATCAATGAAAAAAACCTAAGATTACAATTTCCCTCAACACTTTAATTGAATTTGTTCTACCCTCTTAACTTAATTAATGACAATAAGTTTTTAACTTAGAGTTCTAATATATTTATAAGCATCTGTCGATAGTCTTATAAAAATATCTCTCCTAACCAAATCATCCGTATGTGAATTAAAATTAAAGAGAAACTCATTAAGCATAAAATTGAATAAACAAGTCAAATATCTTTAAATCAAGAAAAAAGGTAAAATAATACAAACTACATGTTGAGTTCCATTTTAACCTAAGAAAATTAGTTCGTGCTAATTAATGTAAACACAAAACTTAAGAATTTCACTATCATAAACATTACAAGAAAAAAAATTTTAAGGGAAAAGAGAAAACTAAGAGTTCTTGGATCTTGGTCTTGTAGCTTCTCCAAATAGTTTATCTCCATTGGGAAAGTTTGATGGCTACTTTCCATTTTAGAAAATTAAGGTCAAATAAAAGCTATCAAATCTCCCAATCTGCAAGTCCAGCTTATAAATAGTAAAGACCTTGGAAAGAGATACTTTAAGAGCAAGAAATATAAGTAGTCTATCTTAAAAGTTATCGAGCTAGATCCAGTTTGCTTCTTTATTATGTTCTAGGACCTCAGAAACTCCATTAAGCTTTTAGCTTACATAAATATGAAAATATTGAATTATTATAATTTAATCATAAACAAAATGTAGAAAACATATTTAAAAACAACAAAAAGCAAATAAAATTTAAATAAAAATCTCTAACACTAAGCTAATTAAATAGACATAAATGTGATTAAAATAACTCCATTTCATAGAGTTATCACACTCCCAAAACTTAAGATTTTACTGGTCCTCAAGCCAAAAAATTATTGTTAGATTTAACCATACACGTGCATATATTGCAACAAGTAATATAATGAAAAAGTTGTGTCAATCCCATAAGGAATTATACTAAAATTGCTAAATACAAAAATTAAAACAACATAAACTTATTCAAACAAATGATTAAAAATTATAAATTGAAAGTAAACTAAAATTGCTAACTAGAAAATTAAAGAAAACAAATTTGATTTAATTAATCAGTGATTATATCTAGGATTACAATTTCTCTGAACACTTTAATTGAATTTGTTTTACCCTCTTAACTTGATTAAATACAATGAGTTGTTAACCTAATTTTAATTTATTTATATGTTTCTTTTAATGGTTTTATAAAAATATATCTGTTAATGAATTTACCATATTCTTATACAAATTAAAGTAAAGAGAAACTCACTAAGCATAGACTCTAATTTGGATACAAATGGCATGCTCATATATTTCTATCTTACAAATAGATCAATTCATCATAATAAAAGAATATAAGTTATATGTTATTCAATCCAATTCTAAACTCAAAATTAAGGTTACCAAATCAATCTAATTGATAGCCAATCAATCAAAGGCATAAGAACAAGATTAAATAAAATAAGTCTAATAACATTAAATAATGAAAAGTGAGTAAAATAATCCAAATTAAATGTTGAGTTCTATTGCAACCCTAGACAAACAAATTTAGTTCATGTTGATTAGTGTAAACAGAAAATATGGGAGTTTCACCATAAAAAAATTACATCAAAGACAAACAGATAAAAGGAAAAAAGAAAACTAAGAGTTGTCAGGTCTTCGTCTTTGACCATATTCAAATTTGTTCTTCTCTACTTGCAAAGTTTTGATGGTACTTTCCATTTTCGAAAACCAAGGCAAATAAAAGCTATCAAATCTCCCAATCTAAAATGTCCAATTTACAAATAGCCAAAAACCTTAAAAGAAGAAATTTCATGTGCAAGTAATATAAGTAGTTTATTTTGGAAGTTGCTAGGCTAGATCCACTTTGCTTTTTCATTATGTTCTCACACCTCTGAAATTCTTTCGAGCTTTAGGCCTACGAAACTACAAAAATAGTAAATTACTCTATAAATTACTATATAATTTAATCTTCCTCTTTTTGTCACCTTTCTAGCATTAAGCTTTGTTTATTTTTCAATATGATCTTCCCTTATGTTTAATTTCAATCCCCTTAATTCTAATCATGCACAATTTCCCTAAAATTGAGTTTTTAAAATCTCTACTTTGATCTCCCTTAATTCTATTTTCTACTCGTGATTTTAAAATATTGAAAAATGTTTTATATAATTAAAATATGAGTCAAGGTCATTTGGAATGAAGGAAAATGCCATTGGAAACTTAACAATTAGGCCTGGAATATTCAATTTTGCCTTGAAGTATAAATACTACTATAGATTTTGCCCTTGTGAGAGACTTGATTTTTGGCCAAAGTACAGATATTTAGGATCAACGTATTGATATTTTGGTGACTAAATACTTTATTGTCTTTGAAAGAGCAATTTGATTTTATTTGCGAAGTATTAATACTAGTATCGATGCTTGCTTCATTCTATTCAAATTTTGATCGTTAGAACCTCATGTATCGATACTTTTTGGCCCTGTATTGATACTTCCATCATAAGTTGCAAAGAAAACATTACTGTAACCTCTAATCTTTTCCACTAACTTAATTTAGTCCTTGGGCTTCACTATATATTCAAAAGGCATAGGAACATGATAGCTATAAAGATCAAGGGTCTTAAAAAATTAATTTTGGGGCTTAGATAAAATTATGTGTCTAAAGCTACCCTTCTTTTGCTATTGTTAAGAATCAATAGTAAGGCGAAGATCATAGACATAATTTTGTTTGGGAACATCTTTTCAAAAAATTTGGAAATTAATATTAAGTAAATGATTTGGAAAATAGATTTGACTTTGAAAAGGAGAAAAAACCTTGACAGTAGTCCCCAGGTTTAACCCATCTTGAAAAAGAGTTTAATTTTAAAAGAAAAAACCTTGATAGCAATCTTGAGGCTTGATCCATATAAAATGTGTTCGACTTAAAAAGAAAAGGACCTCGATAGTAATCTTAGGGCTTAACCTTTTTTTTTTTTTAAAAAAAAAAGAGATAGATTTAAACCAAAAATGACCTCAACGTTAATCCTAGGGCTTGACCCATTTGATAAAATAATTTGACTTAAAACATAAAAAGACCTCGGTAGCAATCTTAAGGCTTAGTGCATTTTGACAAAATAAGTTAGACCTAAAAAGAAAAAACCTCAGTAGTGATCTCAGGCTTGACCCATTTTGAGAAAATGAGTTCAACTTAAAAGGAAAATACCTTGGTAGTGATCTCGAAGCTCAACCTATTTTGAGAAAATGAGTTTGACTAAAAAGAAAAGACCTTAATGGTGATCTCTAAGCTCAACCCATCTTGAGAAGACAAGTTTAACTTAAAATAAATAGCCTTATAGTTTAGAATTCATAAGATAGTAATTTTTGGTTCTTGCGAAATTTATTCAAAACAATCTATTAGTCAATCCATGTTGTGATGTACATGTGGAATGCAAATTCATGTTTCCTAAAAACTTTGTGAAATACAGCTATTTAATACATTATATGCATTAACGTAGCTAAGCCTTAAAGAGTTTTATTTGAATTTATTTATTTTTAGTTGTTTTTAAATTAGTTTTATGTACTTTATTTATGATAAAATACTAAATTACTATTTACGATAAAATGCCAAATTACTATATAATTTAAAATAAAATTATGATTATTACAAATGAATAAAGGTAAAAGTGGAGAAAAAAATGGAAATTTTAGTAATATAAATTAAAGAGTACCAAGCTTGGACAATAATGTTCTTCCTTAGCCCTAAATTCATGCAAGCTTGGCCAATAAGAGATGGACAAACACAAGGGAGGACAATGTATCAAGGGGAAAAATGAAGATAACCATAACCCCAATGATAGTTCGTCCAAGGCTATCCATATACCCCCTCCCATGCAATTTTCAAACACTTTTCACTTTATTCCTCATCCCCCCCAAAAGATCTAGCAAAAAAAGGGAAAGAGAAAAGAAAAAAGATAAAATACAGAAAAGGAAAAAATGAGAGGAAAGTTTGCATTTTTTATCTACTACTTTAGGTATACTACTTATTCATCTTTCTTTCATTTTAATTTATCTTTTTCATGCATATGTCATGCCATGCATTTTCATCTGCATACTTTTCTAAGTCAAATATGAAAAAAAAAAATAATATTTCCTACAAGTTCATGCACTTATCGTCTATGATGTTGCTTGCCATGCATTATTTATATTCAGTACATGTTTGCTAGAAGAGGTATGAGGCTTCATGATTCCATGATTTTTGTCTTAGATGACTAGATGAATTAGGTTCATGCAACCATCCTTGAACTTACCTTCTTCGATTTTCAAAAATCTTATTTTCAAACTAATCCACAAGTCTTGTAAGTTTTGGTCCAACTAATGGACTTAAGTCCTTATGTTTATACTCATTTTTGAGCTCTGATAAACTTAGGAAAAATGAATCATTTGATGCTTGGATGATGCTAATTTTGGTCCATAAAAACTATCTTTTAAATATTTACAACTTTGAGTTTTGGTAGAGATTCAATGAGGTTGAAGTATGAGGTTTGGTCTTGTATTTAGTTTGTTTCTGTGAAGTGCTTTATTTGATACTTAGGGGCTGTTATCTTACTCTTTTGGAAGGCGTTTGCATGCCTACATATGCTCAAAAAAAAATCCATATTAAGTCCTGTTAGGCATCAAGCATGAGAGGCATTCAAATTCCATATATTCTTTTTTCGGTTTTCAATTCTGCCTTGTGTTGGAGCTACTGTTTAAGCTATATTTAGGGGGTCATCTCCTCCATGTCTAAACCTTAAAATGTTAATGTAAGGATTCCATAAAACCAACCCCAAAAGGACATGCATTAGATCACCAAAATAACCCATAAAATCAAAATAATAGCTCCTCTATTCCAAATTTTACCAAACCAATGGCCAAGTCTAGTAGAGAAAATATTTTTCCCATCACTTGAATTTTAAAAATCCCCATTAGCACTTTGTATCAAGGTTTTAAGTAAGCTTTCCAATGCCACAAACCTCCTAATTTTTTGAGATTGTTTAGGCCTTCAACCATCCAAAGTTTTGTCACTATGTCAAGTTGTCCCTGCATTCTTATGCAATAAGGTCAAATTACAATGGAAATTCGTACACTATTTTAATATGATATCATGAGCTCTCGAATTAAAGGTCTTTAAGGTAGCTTTCCAATGCCACTAGTTTTGGCCCTTTTTGAGTCGATTTGGATAGGTAATGAACTAGGTTTTCATCTGTTGTTCAGGTCTTTGGTATACAGTGACCAAAATAGGTTGCGTTATCATTTTCATCCATCATTTGAATTTTTAGCCAATCTATAAGCTTCGGTATCAGAGTTCATTCAGTTAGCTTTCCAATAGTAAATAGATCATATTTTTCAGAGTTTGTTTGGGTATGAAACGAGCCAAAGTTCATTAAGTGCGCAACAATCTTGTTTTGTTTTATGCCAAGGTGTTCAAACACCTAGTTACTTTCCTCGATTACTTAGTGTACTATCAAAATGATACAATTAAATGCCTTGGAATATAGTTTAACCTATTTCTTATTGTTCACCTAAGTCTTCATATTCAATCGTTCACCTTAAAAATGATTTAAGACGATATCTAGATGCCCATTTTCACATCTATGTGAATTTTTGAACTATTCTCGAAACAATTCTAGTCATTTTCAAAACTTTTAAAAGCTAATTCCAACCCAATTTTTAAATTCATTTTAATGCCTAAATTACAATTTTGTTCCAAGCTTGCCACTAGTCTTGTTCAGTTATTTCTTTAAACACTTATTGCTTTTGCAAGAGACATTCCTTAAAAGTCTCATTTTGTTATTTATTATTGTTAATTCATTATATATATATATATATATGTTATGCCTTATTCATATTTATGCCATATAAGATTATGTTGATAATTCAATTTCATTCAAAACCTATTTTTAAATTGTTTTATGAGTATGATGAGATTGTTGCGAAATGGTTTCGAGTGTTTCGTCGAGTTGCCAGGGAACATGCTCAGGATTGTTTTCTCAATAATCTTATCATATGAATTTTAGAGAATCATATAAACATTAGTGCGAAATAATTACTGTCTAAATATTGTCAGTTGCTAAGGAAGTTAAGGAATTATCCGATGCAAAATGTGTAGTGGCCACCAAAATTAAATATTTAATTTATGAAATTTTCATAATCTCAATCATAAATTGTTATTACTTTCATAGTTTCTCCATGTGCCATTTTTACATCAATTAATCTCTTAACCATGTTTCTTTACTAAATTAATTTGAGATGTTTACAAAAAACTAAATTTCGCATTTAAAAAATATGTAACTAATGTTCAAGAGTTAAGATAATACATGAATTTTTCGCCAGGCTATTAGTGGGAAATTCTATCAATAGTCATTAACCCGAAACTATCCTTTTAAAAATGAGAAATAAATAAGAAATTTTGAATAAAAAAGAGAAATTTATATTCGGTTGGTTTTCAAGAAATATAAAAGATTATTTCAAACAATGAATTCGAATCTTTTTTTAGCAATATATTTTAAAAGAGAGCTATAGTTAAGTGCCATTAGACCAAGTCAAATTTATTAGGATTTTAGATAACGCATATGAATAAGCATCAAATTTAAGGAGTCATTAAGGCTCTAATCCTTCCTCATGCGTAACAAGCTTTCAAATTCGTTTCTTTGTTTTATGGTTTTAAAGGCAAACGATAAAGTCCATTTATCAAAAGTTTTGAATCCCTCATAAGACCGACTCCAGTAGGTGACCAATCATACTTGGTCCAAAAATATTGGTGACGACTCCAATTTTCTAGTTATTTCATAATAGCTACATAAGAAGTCGAGTGAGTGATTCGCTCCGATGCTTCAGCTGCTATATGTAGAGGTATTCATGGGTCGGGTTACCCATCTAAGTCTAAAGGCCTGCCCAATATTTGAGAGGGTTTAAGCAAATATATTAGACCCAAAAAATGGGTTCGGGCAAAAAAATTAAGCCCGTTTAAAAAATGGGCAGAGTCTTGGCTCCAACATTCAAGGACCTAACCTAGCCCGGCCTATTTTCAATTATATAATGTACATTAATTTTGTATTTACATACATTATGTAATTTTTATCATATAAAGAATAAATATATATAATATTATAGTACAAACATTGAAAAATATGTTAAGTTATTTATATTTTAAAACTTTATGAATAATTATTAAAATACTAAAATTAAATTTTTAAAAAATATTTTTTAAAATGATAAATTAAAAAATATATTATGGGCAGGCCTAAACAGGTTTGGACTGCCTATTTCCAAATATGGGTATGTTTGGGCAAACTTTAAGGCCCATATTTTGGGTAAAGTAGGGCTTAGCCAAGCATAAATAATGTTAATACCATACTTTGGCTCAATCTGCCCACGAACGCTTCTGCCTACAGACAAATATTTTTCTAGATCCAATATTCGCATTTGAGATTTTTATCCTAATTCAAGGCATATTGTGACAAAGTATAAATATAAAATAACACAATACAATATAAAACAAATAACTGAATCTAGTTTATTACACGTAAATTATATGTATAAAAAAATAAGATGAATATTAAAATTTAATTTATTTAGATTATATTAATTTTTATCACTTATATTAATATTAAAAAACTAAAATAATAAGACATAAACCTAACAACTATTAACAATATTAAAAATTATTGACAAAAAGTTAGCCTTAGCCCATCAAATCTTTAGCTAATCATTTTAATATTAATATTACTTAATATTCCTAAATTCCTTAACCATTTAATATTCTTGAATTCCTAAACCACAGCACTGGCTACTAATGTATATACTTATACATATTTTTAAAAAAATAATAAAAAATAAAACATTATACAACATGTGACACAAAAATAAAAGCTTTTTTAATAACGTCATACACAAACATAACATGAAAAATAATTAAAATATGATATAATACGAAAAAATAATATAACCATGATATGAATATACGAGCATATTAAAATTTATATAGAATAAACATGATAAAAAATTAAAAATTATTTGAATAATGCCGATTAGACCTAGCAAAGGAACAACATCATTCTAAAAGCAAAACATATGAATACATCAATGTATCAAAATCTACATAAAACAAATATATATTAACATGTCAAAAGTTATATAAACACATAACAACTTGAAACTTCTATAATACAAAAAACAAATATAAAACAACATAAATATACAATATAAAAAAAATTCAAAAGCAAAAAATTCTTTTAAAAAAAATGCTTGCTACTAACGTGGCAAGCTATGATGGAGGAATTCATCTCCTAACTTATAATATTATTTAACATAGTAATTTTTACTATTTAATCATTATAATATTGTTTTTGTTCTTATTCAACACCTAAACTTTTAAGAAAATACTTACATCATTTCATCTCATATCATTATTTAATATTTTAATTTTTATCGATAATTTATCAATACAATAATTTTTAATCAAAATATAAAAATGAAATAAAAATTACTATGACCTTGTTTTGAAAAAATGAATACAATCATTATATAACATGTAATCTTAGATTAGGAGCTATTTGAATAGTGTCACATACAAATATGACATGAAAAAATATTAAAATATAATGTGGCATGAAAAATAACTAAGATATGTATCACAAGGAAAATAACTAAAATACGTATGATATGACATAGAAAATAATATAACTATAGTATGAATACTTGAATTTGTTGAAAGTTTTATAAAATGAACGAGACACAAAATTTGAAATTATTTTAATAATGCCAATCACATCTAGTAATTTTTGACATAAAATAAAAAATAATATAATATAATACAAAGATAATACTAATATATGAATATACGAATATATCAAAATTTATGAATATAAATTATTAACATATTAAATATATATAAAAATTCAACATGAATCAATGAATGAACTCTTTTAACTTCTATTTTTATGATCCGAATATTCTTTTATCCCTTAATTAAATTTTTATAACAAAATGGGGTTTTAACTTTATGTGATTTTATATGATTTTTTTTATTTGGTTAATCTTAAATGTAGAGTTTCTCCTGTTATTGTCGAAGGATAACTAAATAATGCAATGGCAGATGAAATGAGAGAGTCAATGTGAAAGGGTCTGCCACGTTTTTGATGGCATCTAATGTTGCATTTTACGCTTCTTCCATGCATTGGTGGGCCCAGTCCCTTTCTCGCGTAATCTTCTCGCTGCAGCGAATTCTCGCTTCATTTTCACCTCGATCAGTTCCGGCTTTGCCCTCAATAAAAAATAAATAAGAAAAGGGCACACTTTGTAATGTTTCTTTTCATCAATTCCCTTATTTAGTTTTATTCATTTTTTTTTTAATGAGAAATTCTCGATATTGCCACAAAAAACGACAGAGATTAAACCACAGTTACACTTGTCACTGTACTGTCACTGTACTGTGGGCCAATGAGTGTCTGCCGGTATTATAATTTGCCCTCACTTTTGTCTCTAGCTTATCATTTTAGAATCTTCCGTCTGTAGTTTGAAACAATGGCAATACGCAACGCTGCTTTTTATTATTTTTGAATTAAAAAAAAATTTCTGATGGATTATATTCAATAATATCATTGGTAAATAACGTTGTTTAAGTTTTTAAAATTTTTATTTCATGACTTAATTAAAAATAATTTAATTATTCATGTAAAAAAATAAATTATTTATTTATTAAAATAAAAAAATAATAATATAACTATATAAATCAATTGATCTTATCAAAATGAACGTTGTTTATGCTATTATGATATGAAAATGCTTGAAATAAATGATGTTAAACTACTCATAATTGCTATGAGATTGGAGTTGTAAACACAAATCTGCTTTTTATTATTTTTGAATTAAAAAAACTTTTCTTGATAGATTAAATTCAATAATATCATGGGTAAATAACGTTATTTAAGCTTTTAAAATTTTATTTTATAATTTAGTTACAAAAATAATAATTTAATTATTTATGTCAAACAAAATTTATTATTCATTTCTTAAAATAAAAAAATTATAATATAACTATGTAAATCAATTGATCTTATCACAATGGATGACGTTTTATGCTATTGTGATATGAAAATAATTGAAATAAAATTATGATGTGAAAATACTCATAAATGCTATTGTGATTGGAGTTGTAAATTGAAATATGTGCTTGTAAATTATTTGATTTTGGTTGCCAAAAATTTTTAATTCAACTCAATTCATTGTCTGAGCTCGAGTAGCTTTAGCTGTCAAAGAAGTTAAGTTTGAGTATCTTAATATTTGACTCGAATAGCTTATGAACTTAATTAAACTATTTATATTCAGTATGTATATTTTTTAATTAGTATTGAAAATTTTTCAATTTGAACTTCGATCTTGAACTCAAGCTCGAGCACAAATATTAAGTTTGAAGTTAAGTATGAGAATTGAGTTCATTTTTATTTAGTAAACGAACATAATCAAATGAGATCGAGCAGCTAGATTTTTATTTTAAATTGACTTTGAACTTTAAAAATGAAACTCGATTACATTCAAGCTAAATTTTAAGTTGAACTCAAACTCAAAATTCATACTATTTGAGCCCAACTTGACTCAATTAAACCTCTAACAATGCTCATTTTGTTTGCTCATAAATGAATATGAGTGATAGAAAAAATAATTTTTCTAATGTGAAGACAAATTACTGCATTTTATAGTTGAATAACTAAAAAAAATAAATAAATAAATCTCAAATCAATGCCAAAAACATATATTGGATGAGTTTTTTCTTTAATCTCCAATATCAATTAAATGATAATGTATTTAAATGAAAATTGACAATTTAACAAAAGCTCATTTTAATATAATGAATTATATGATTAAATATTTATGTCTTGTCCACTAATATTTACACTGCATTTGGTTAACTAGAATAAAATAGCTATTATGTGAAAATGGAATAGAGTTGAAATGGAGTATAATAGTCATAACAGTAGTTTGGTTAAGTGGAATTAAACACTATAGGATTCGAATCCTTGAAAAAGGGGATTCGAATCTTCTAGAGCAAATTTGTATTCTGCCTAGGGCTGGAATAACCATTTACTAGGAGATTGAATGGCTATTATGGCTTTGGGTGGAATACAGCCGAAATCAGCTGAAATCAGCTATACCATGAAATAAACATTTAATGAACCAAAAGGTCGTGTCACTATAGTGTGCAGAATTAACCCATAATAGAAGAGCTATTATAGTGAATTAAACGCATTATTATAAGCTTTTTTAATAAAAGCTTATTGTACATATGAACATATATATATATACATATATATTTACAATAAATAGAGATAAATAAATAGGTAGAGACAAGAGATCCTAATAAGAATGCATTTATTATACCCCAAACAAAATAAAATATACATTCAATATTACAAAAAAACAAAATTGCATTAATGAAAAATTACATTACACAATATTTTTAAAAGCATCATACTTAAAATATTGACCATCAGCTGAACGAATGGTCAAAATCTTCCCTTTATACAAAGCCAACATATAGCTTTAACCCCTAATCATAAAAGAAGTTAAATGATTAATGCTCCAATTCCTATTATTTTAAGTTTTTAATTGAATTAAAGTTCACAAATCAATAAACTAAAAAGAAAAAAGCAGTTAAAGATGTAAACTTAGAAATAGTCAAATTTCTCTACGGATCTTTAGTGAAGGACTTACATATAGCAAATTTTAAAATTTTTCAACAAAATTTAAACATCTATCTATTTAGAGGTTACCTTGCTTTCATATGTCAAAATATGAAACAAAAACAATCTAAACGATCCTTGAGGTTGTGGTTATGGCTTTCTAAAAAGGAACTTCAAGATCACAAGCAGTAAACATTTCTTGCTTTAATGGTTATCCACATAGATGGCTGTTGAAACCTTCTTAAGGCTGAATAGTTCTCTATTACTAGCTAGAAGGCTTGTCAAGCCTCAACCAAAAGGTAATTATCTTTCTTGTATTAATCAAGAACCAAGAACAAAAGAACAAGGAGGATTATGCCAACCATAAGGAAACTTGGGGAGTAGTGCTATCTTAAAAAGGTTAAGGAGATAGAGAAAATCAATGAGAAACTTTTTCTCAAGCTAAAAGAAACTCTCTCAATAAATTCTTCAATCTAATCTCTCAAAAATTAGGTTAAAAATTTTATAT
Organism: Adansonia grandidieri; assembly: GCA_038382065.1. Lineage (NCBI taxonomy): Eukaryota > Viridiplantae > Streptophyta > Magnoliopsida > Malvales > Malvaceae > Adansonia > Adansonia grandidieri. The sequence goes on along the minus strand of JBBYHK010116080.1, from coordinate 10,700 downwards.
AATTTTTTCTAACTCTCCATATCTTTATATGCTAACTCAATCCAACTCCCAGTTGGATTTAGGATGGAAAAGTTTATCTTAGTTAAAACTCCCAAAACAAGTGAAACTCTTCCTCCTTATTTTGATTATAATAATTGATTAGCCTTTTTCTCCTAACCTTGGGGGAATTTCCCATCTAAATTTGGCCATGGAATTTGGCCCAACACAATTGGTCTAATAAGTGAGGCTATTGGTGCAATTTAGGGGAACATTGGACCAAGAATTATTTTCATGAATTTAATTCTATAATTTAAATTCCATATTTATCTCAATAAATAATATATATATCTAATAAATATAGTTATCTAATAATTATGAAATTAGATAAATAAATTGAAAATAATATTAGCTAGTATACACATCCATCTGGATTTTATCTCCATAAAATCATTAATTTAGTTAAAAATATTTTAATTTATTTTTAATCTTATTTAATATTAATTATCAAATAATTAATATCAGAAGAAATATTTTAAGGGATAATAGACCAATAAATGAGATAAAACAATTTGATTCATGATAAAATCCCTAGTGTAGGTGAAATCCAGTTTCGACTAGGACAAGGCTTATTCTTTTTGACATGGTATGTCCTAATTTGGACATTTTCTTGATAAGACAATCTTATTTACCATTTCCTAATAAGAGAACAAAACTTAGATTTAACAAATCTAATTTTGTCTCAAACAAATCTTAATTGAATTGTTCAATTAAGTCCTCTATTCAAATTACCTTTTATTTAATTAAATCATACTTAATTACATCCCGAATTTAATCTAACAAATCCATCTTATTATGTGTGACCTATTATTACCAAACATGTTGGTAATGAACATAATTAATTATATCCATAGATCAAAAGTGAGATCTAGCAACCTATCATGACCACCTAAATGTTGAAGAGTTAATGTAACCTTGTTAAAACCTTTCAGTAACGAACCTATCAATGTAATACAGTCCCTTTCTCCATATATCCTTGAATGGGCATGAACATGGTTCAATATCTACTAATGCTTCAATCCATGTTAGATCTTACAATTTATGGTTAAAAATCATGAATCTATAAGGAATGATTCCTCATAATCTACTATGCTCTAGCCAGAGACTTTAACCTAATTAACTATAGTTAAGACCATTCGAGATATGTCTCTAATTTCACTAGAAATGGTGAATCCTCATTGGATCACTTATCCATCCACTATATGCTTCATGCCATACCCAAAACCATCCTATTGTAGGCATCCATTTGTTATGGACACGTTCGTGAGTATCTCTAAGTATAACACTCCTCGTACAAGATGATCTAGTATCTTAAGTCTAAATACTACTATACACAACTAGCACTTGAGAACATATTCTATAGACACTTTAGTGATACAAGCCATGTTTAGTGAACTTTTTTCCACAAAACAAGCACCTATATACTATCCCTAAGTATCTCTATAGTCAACTTATGAGATTGAAGGGTTGCACGCATCAAATGGATAGAGGCTTAGCATATGTTGTTCTCTATGCATTGTCAATACCCTATCTTAACAATATGATAACCAAAAAATGTTTGTAGAAACATAACTTTAATGGATAAGGATCTCATCGTTGTAACTCATTACATATCTTTGCAGGGGCATTGTATTTCAGGGGCTTCATCCAATTGGTGTTTTCATGATAGTTAATCATGCCACTAATATAAAGGAAAACCTTTTATTACTTTAACTAGTAACTTATATGCAGTAAATTGAGCATGTATCCCGTGTTTCAATCTTATTGGTTCAAGGGCATGCACTCCCACTTGCACTTGAAACAATATATTGTTCTCAGTCTTTTTTATTGGAGAATATCTTAATTCATCTTTTGATAATTTTATTATCGAGTTATGAAACTATTTGGATCACAATAAGACCCTGATTCCAATCACATGGCTTAGTTGTCTTACAACTATTGTAACCAACTAATTAGCTTAAAAGTTAAAAATCTAAAACTAATCATTTTCGTAAGCCTAAAATAAAATGATTTGTTTAATAGTTGATGGATATAAATATATAATCTCTCTAGTTTGGAACCTTTCCTAAATTACATCCAAATGTTAACGACTTATTATCACTTTCAATTGTGATTATTAACTTATTATAATTTTCTTGTGCTCCCATTAAATCTTACATATGTAAGATTTTGTAAGGAATCTAATTCAAAACTCTTTTTGAATTCCAATTGATTTGGGCCTTAGCACGTTTAATTGATATAACCAATGCACAAAGCTTGTAGAATAAATTTACTATGATTTATTAAATAAAGGAACAAAATAGCATGGTATACATATACCAGCAAAAAAGGATATATGTTTCTAACATACTTTAAAATAATATCGTCACAGCTAGCCCATAATCATCAAAAACCGAACATCTAAATGTTCAATAATAAATCATAAAAGTTTCATAAACTTTCCTAAATGGATTAGTAAACTTGATTTGCATTATTTGGGTTGCCTCTTCCATATTGGCCCATCATTATTTCTCAATACTATTGCAAGTCTATGGTTGAGAAAAACAAGATCATGAGCAAATTCTATAATTTGCCAAAATAAATGATAATGTATCAAAAACATTAAGAAGGCAAGCTTTGATTAATATCTATGAGATTGCTATTCTCATAGTCTGTCTTCACTACTCTTTTCATTTGTTTCTTATAATATGTCAGGCATATTTAAGTGCCAACATCTAGGTATCATATGTGAAAAGAAGTGAATAAATCTCAAAACATGTCCATCTATGAAACTTTTGTAAGCTTCCTACTTTGATAATATCAAAGTATTTCTTGTAATATTTATTAATCTAGCTCTGTATAAGTATGGCATGTTTCTTTATTATTTCATTTTTCTTTCTTCATAAAAAAGTATAATTATAAAACATGGATCATCATCCAGGACACATCTGATGTGTTTAAATCTTAAAGTACATCCTATCACATAAAGCCTGACTAGTCTACCTTCTGAGATCGTGCTTAGAATTAGGGATATCAAACCTCTCATTGTGATTGCCCTTATTAAAATATTCTATAAAGTTTTGAATGATTTCAACTGTGTTGATTGCGACTTGATTCTTTCAGAGTTTAGGTGCCCTACTAGTCATCATCATAATTTGGCTAGATCAAGGTCATCTCTATGAACTTGATAAGTTGCCCCTAACCTACTGGACTTTTCTTGGATATGCCATTTGATTTTGTACTAAGACAATATTAATATTTAGGGACTAGATAGTGGAGTTTGGCCTAGTCATATTGTTAGCATCAAGTATGCTACATAGTGTCAAGTTTGCAGTCATTTTTATTTGTTTATATCTTTTATAAATTCAAAACATATAGTGTCAATTGCATGCATTAGGTAATCATTAAGTTAGGTATTAATAAATTAATTATTATTCTCAATATTTTGTCAAAATTATGGCTTTCCACTACAATACGAGAAGTTCAATGTTTAAATCTTCTTAATGAGCTATAACCTATTTCATCCTTACATAATCTTGAGTGATTCAACAAAGCAGCAAGAATTAATTCAGTAGGTAACTTAGTTTTTCCAATTACATCTTTATGCAAATCATAGATTAGTTAGGTGATAACTCTTTACCTAAATACATCATATGTATTTCACCTAACCTTTACCTCAATGCTATATGGTCAAGTGTGACACATCTAAACCATACAATAATTGTTAAGTAAAACCGTTATTCTTAACTCAAGCAGTTCAAGTGGCAAGGACCTTATGTGACTTAACAAATCACCCATGATCGAAACTCGGGTATCTTGTTATGAATAATGGAAGGCATCTAATCATGTTTAAGAAAGGACTCAATATTTTACAAAGAATTTCTTTTAATTATTATTATTTAAGTCTCATTGATTTGTGCTTAATTGCATGGCATTAGCATTTATATGATCTAACATGTATATATATATATATATCACATATATATATACATGAATAAACAAAATAAATCTGTTATGTGCAATCTACTAGGATGATTATGAACTTTAAACTAAACTAGTTTCTTAAAACAAGTTTCCTTGAGCCATTAAGAAACTAGTTTCTTAAGGATACTATTCATGTGTGTCATAAGTCTTCATGGTAATCTCCTTGGTCTTTATCCTGGCACTGTCTCCTTTGCATTTCAAAATTTATAAATTCCTAAATTCTTTTCTAATCATAAATCTCTAACTATGTAACAATTACATAAGTTTGGAGAAAACTTAAGTTACATTTAAGGGGAGAAAGATGAAGAGAGAATTTACAACCCCTGATAATAAAAAGATAAAGTAGGGTTCACAAACCTTATTTATAAAAATAAATATCAAAATAAATGAAACTAACCATCCACAACCTCGTCAAACTATGGTCTAGTCTATAATTATCCTTCATGCTTTTATAATATAATTATAACTAACATTCATGTATAATATTACATGGTGATCACATGTATTCCATGCATAAATATAGCAAAACAATTTAAAATTTTTATCTAAGCATCTATAAAAATTGGCCTAGTATGTTAAAATATTTTTAACCAAGTTCCTAACTTTTAGGAAGTTTATCTTAGAAAGGACATTATGTAACTTTTGAGTTATTTGTCTTTACTCGGACAAATTCTTTTAATTACATGCTTATTAGGTTTTCAAAAATTAACATCTTTTAAGAATTAAAATAATGGTAGCTTACTTTAGTAAACAATTTAAGAAAAATAGTTTTCAAATTTTAATCCTTTTAAAACATGTTTATTTCAGAAAACCATTTTAAAAGTCTATAATTAATCCTAACTTTTTTAGGAATCTTAACCATTAGATAACTCTTATTTAATCCAACTAAAACTCATTCCAAAATTTAAAGAATCAAAATTTCAATTTTTAGAAATTTTAGTAGTTCCAACATAAGTAGAACTTTACGAAACAGTATCCTTGGCACAGGCAATCTCTTTGGCCATGTCAATGGCCAATGTTTGCCACCTTTAGAGTATCATTGGGGCCTATTTTAGGTATAGGAAAAATTCATTAGAAGCTACCAAAGATCCATCCACTGCAGCAAACAAAACAATAACAAATTTCCCATTCAATTGCATGGTTTCAAGCAAACTAAGTGTGGCAACACTTTGTCATAAATCAAATAATATTCACTTAACTTGCTTTCTTAAGATGCAGCAAGCCCAGAAAACCTTTTCATAAAGATTTTAGGTGCGTTAGGTGCAACAACTCATCTAAACTTACCCAAAAAATTTTAGCTTTGAGATTTCTTTACATATTTTATGATAAAACTAGAATATAAAAAAACAATTTTTATAGCAAAGAAAACATTAGGATAATTGCCTTAAGAAATCACAAATTAAGGGTTTTAGACAACTCTGGTTTTCACCATTTCAACTTGCACTTAATTTGAATTGAAGTAAAACAATTTTTAACAATTATTAAACCTTTTAATCTTGATCAGTGTATATCTTAAGCATGTTATCTAGAATTTAAAAAATTATAAAAATTACGTATGGCCCAAAACTTAAAGATCAAATATGTGACATCAAGATGTCTATCACCATGATTTAGCTTATACTTACCACATGTAATCCACAGCCTATAGGCTCTAATACTACTTGAAGGATGCAAGTCCCAGTGAAGCCTAGCCTCATACATGTGTTGGAATTCAAAAATCAATAAAATAAAGAGAAAAGAGCAGTGCAAGATATAAACATGAAATCAATAAGACTTTTTTAAGAATCTTTAGGGAGGAGCTTATATGTAGTAAACTTTAAAATTTTTTAATATAATTTAAGCACTCATCTGTTTGGTAGTTAACTTGCTTTTAGATGTATAAATTTGAAATAAAAACAATCTAAAGATCACTAAGGTGGTAGCTATAGCTTTCTAAAAAGAATATTTGAGATCATAAGGAACACGTGTTTCCTACCTCAACCGTTATTCACACATATGGCTGTTGAAACCTTCTTGAGGCTTGATGATGCTCTAGTGCTAGCTAGAAAGCTTGTAAAGCCTCAACCAAAAAATAATTTATCTTTCTTATTTCAATCAAGAACCAAGACCAAAAGAACATGGGAGATTGTGCTAACCATAATAAAACATAGAGAGGTAGGGTTATCTTAGGTGGCTGAAGACACGGAGAAAATCAATGAGAAACATTTTCTTAAGACAAAAGAAATTCTCTTAATAGATTCTAATCTCACAAAAATTAGGTTAAAATTTTCACTTAGTTTTTTCTAGCCCACCATGCCTTTACAATCTAACTCCTAGTTGGATTTTAGATGGAAAGGTTATAACTTAATTAAAACTCTGAAAACAGGTGAAACTTTTCCTCCTTGTTTTAAATAAAATAATTGATCAGCCTTTTCCTCCTAACCTTGGTCAAATTTCCCACCTAAATTGGGCCATAAAATTTTCCCCAACACTAATTGGTCCAATAGGCTTGGTTATTGGTGCAATTTTAGGGAACATTAAGCCAAGGATTATTTTCGTGAGTTTAATTCTATAATTTAAACTCCATATTCGTTTCAATTAATAATATTCATTTCATAAATATAATTACCTAAAAATTATAAAATAATATAAATAAATTGGAAACAAAATTAGTTAGTATACATATCCTAATGGATTTTATCTCCATAAAATCCTCAATTAAGTTAAAACTATTTGAACTAAATTTTAATATTGTTTAATATTAATTATCAAATAATTAATATCACTAGAATATTTCATGGGATTATAGACCAATAAATGAGATAGAAAATTTTGATTCACAATCAAATACTTAGTCTAGGTGAAATCTTATTTTAATTAGGACAACGCTTATCCTTCTTGACATGGTATGTCCTATTTTGGAGATTTTCTTTATAAGATAATCTTATTTATAATGTCCTAATAAGACAATAAAACTTAGATTTCATAAATCTAATTTTGTCTCATATAAATCTTAATTGAACTATTCAATTAAGTATTCCATCTAAATTACCTTTTATTTAATTAAGTCATACTTAATTAAATCCCTGATTTAATCCAACAAATCCATCTTATTGTGTATTACCCATTAGGTTTCAAAAATGTTGGCAGTGAACATAAATAATTATATCAATAAATCAAGAGTGGGATCTAGCAACCCATCATGGTCACCCAAATGTTGAAGAGTCTATGTGATATCATTAAAACCTTTCAATAACTAGCTTCTCAGTGTAGTATAACCCTTTCACCCAATATCCTGGAATGAGCATGAGCATGAGCATGGTTTAGTGTATACTAGTGCTTCAATCCATGTCAGATCTTACACTTTATGGTTAAAAATCATGAATCTACAAGGAACGATTCCTCATAGTCCACTCTACTCTGACCAGAGCCTTTAACCCACTTAACCATAGTTAAGATAATTTGAGATATATCTCCTATGTCATTAGGAATGGTATATCCTCTCTAGATGACTCATCCACCATATGCATCAAATCATACCAAAAATTGTCCTACTATAGGCATGCATTTTTTTGTTGACCTATTTGTGATTATCCCTAAGTATAACACTCCCCATATGAAATAACCTGGTATTTCAAGTCTAAAGACTATTATACACGACTAGCACATGAGAACATATTCCATAGACACTTGAGTGACTTATATTAAATGGAGTTATCATACAGGCCATGCTTAGAGAACTTGTTTCCATAAAATAAGCACCTATATACTATCCCTAAGTATATCTACACTTCAACTTATGAGATTAAAGGATTGCACTCATCAAATGCATCGAGGCTTAGCATATGCTAGTCTTTGTGCATCGTCAATACCCTGTCTTGACAATACAATAACTAGAATCATTTTTCGAAACATAACTTTAATGCATAAGGATCTTATCATCATAACTCGTTACATATCTTTGCAAGGCCATTGTGTTTCATGGACTTTATCCAATTAGTGTTTTAATGATTGTCAATCATGCCACTAACATAAAGGAAAACCTTTTGCTACTTGAACTAGTAACATGTGTACAGTAAATTGACCATTATCATTGTAAAATAAAGAGACTTTTAGGGATGATATAAGGGAATGATCAAAAGAAACGTCCTTTCTATGTTGACTTTACCTGTGTTGGGGATAAACGCCATTCCTAATTCAACTATATTAGGATGAATGTTGTCCTTAAAAGTTTTTATAAATAGTTTTAGAGGATGACTGTTTAGGATGATTTTTCATCCCTAAAACTTTTATGGACTTTTTTTCATCTTCTGGAGATAATTATTAATTGTCCCCAATTTCTTTAAATTTTATAGTGTACCCTATGTCTTAATCTGATCAGTTTAAGGCATACACTAACATATTAAACTAGTTGGTTTTTGCAAAAAAAAAATCTAGTTTTCAAATCAGGCTTTACTTCAAACCAAAAAATTGTAAACTTGGTGCTTATAAGGTTGGTTTGTAAGTTTTGTGCGTGAAAAACAATATAACATTTTATATTTTGTTAAATCATAAATTAATCTATTTTTATTCCATTTCAAAACATGTAGAATTATTAGTATATTGAGTAAACAAATTTAAATATAATGAGAATATAATTATTTATTTTTAGGTTGTTATAATATGTCAAGATATAAACCTTAATATATCAGAGCAAAAACACTTCAAATCATAGTGAGGCCTCAGCCGATTAAGTGAATCGCTCGTCTGAACCTCCTGTACCAAAATATGAGATTGATTGAGTTAAGAAGTCTCCAATAATATATTTTGGCTATATGTATAATCAGTTACCTATTAAAACCATTCATTAAAGAGTTACAAAACTCTAAAGGAACAATTTTATGCTCTACATATAATAGAGATCTTTAGAGTTAGGTTCGAGAGTCAGTTACACCACAAGTAAGGACTCGTTCGCTTTTGTGATGCCCAATACTTAGTACCAACTAATCACACACATTCGAATTTGTTTTTCTCTCTATTTCAATCATATATGTTTAATCATAATCTGTCTTTTATTTATTCTATCAAAATCAAACATATATCGCTAAAAATGTTTCCCGAAAGTCTTATAAGGGCCAGCTCAAATTTACAATCAATTCGATGCAAAAATCATTTAAAAAGGAAAACTTCTACAAAAATGCTTGACTCAATAATATTCACCTATTGACTCCATTTTTAGTTTTCTTGATATCAATTTTGACTCATGTCGCAATGTACCTTAGGTGGATCCTCGCGAATCAATGGGTGCGCACGAATTAAAATATTTTCCTGACTTGGAAATGTCTTCTTAACTGAGACTATTCTTTGGTGTTGTGATGAGAACGAGAAAATACAGATTCTTGAGTTATGATACAGTGAAGGGGACCATTAGACGAATCACTCATCTTATTGGTCTCGGATGGCCATCATGAAATGGCCAACACTTGGAGTCACCACCGATCATTTCAGGCTAGGCATGATCGGATGCCTATTGAAACCTATGATTTGAGCTACAAAACTCAAAACACCGATCCCGTGGTCTACGTAATGCAAAGATTTACCGTTTGGGTTCGGGAGTTGGTTACGCGCGATGAGGTATGAACCTCTTCGCGACGCCTGAAATCGGCACCTTACTAGCTATGTCTTATCTCAGTTTCAATTTTTTCGATCTTAACTTGTCATTATTTCGATATAACCCCTTTTAATGCATGAATCTTATAGAAATACAAATCCAAGTTTTGATGAAAAAGATTTAATCTCATATACGCCCTGGAGAGATAGGGAATATAGAGATTTTCAATAAAAATGACCTCTGGATTTACTTTGGAAATGGAATGTTCCACTTTGGACACTGGAGAAATACCCACGCGGAACATTACGTTTAATTTCATTTGGAAACATTTTGAAAACATGAATGTAAATAATCATCACAAAGAAATCATGTTAGTAAGATAATAAATGAAATAACATAACATGGATTATTCAATGCAATGATAAAGAAAATGGTTGGACTATGGGAATTTATCTCCTTCTTGGCATCGATTATCTAGGAATAACCGAATCAACCATTTTCGAGATGTATCTAGATTTCTTAATTAAACGAGATTTATTTGACATATTTATAGAAGTCCAGGAAGGAGAAAATTTCAATTAAAGTTGAAAGATAGGGTTAGAGTATCCCTTCGGAAAGGTAGGGTTGGAGTATCCCCATGGATGACAAATAATTTTGATAAAGAAGGATTTTTTTAAATCTGGACAATTTTGGAAAGTGGGGTTGGAGTATCCCCTCAGAAGGTCGGGGTTGGGGTATCCCTGTGGATGACAAAACTTCATGATTTAGAAAATGGGTGAGCATGCGATGATTTTTGGCAAAAAGATTTATTGTGAATGAGGATGGTAAAGATGTAAAATGTGTTTGTGCCTCGATACGAGCCTATAGGAGTTGGAAGCATGTTCTCGAGTCTAACCGGGTTGACATAGAGACATTCGAATGTCTTGAGATGAAATTCGGGAAAACAACTCGATTTTGGCCAAAACCGAAAATAAGGGACAGCATCGTGCTATCTTGCTTCACAAATTTATTCTAAACTGATTTGAAGGATTTAGAAGGTGAACAAGACACCATTAAAAGGTGACTCGATGAGGGTCATCCTAAAAATATTCCCACTATCCCAAAAAGTCACTTTCTGAGAGAATAAATTTTC